>WYDI02027428.1:0-38822 GCA_009867235.2 Psittacus erithacus | reverse complement strand
GAAGGTGTCCCTGCCCGTGGCAGGGGTTGGAGCTGGAGGAGCTTTAAGGTCCCTTCCAACACAAACCAGGCTGGGATCCTATGAAAAGGGAGGCAGTTCACGTTGTGTGAGGGCTGCGGAGCGGGTGGCAGTGAGCAGGAGCCGTCCCGGTGCCGAGCGGCCCGGGGTGCAGTGGGGAGATGCCCGGGGGCGGCGTGAGGGGCCTCGAAGGGGGTTTCTCACGGCAGCTTGAACCGGTGACAGGGCGTCCCGCCCCTGCGGCGTCCGCGGAAGCCTGTGGTTGACTCGGCCCTGCCCTCTGCCTGGCCCGGCCCTGTGCCCGGCCCTGCCCTCCCTCCCTTCTGTGTCCCGAAGCGGGCTCGGCCCGCTCACAGGGCGGCGGCGGCGGCCTCCGAGGCCCCGGACCGCTCTGCTCCGGTCACGCCGCCCGCGCTTTGCGGCCGCCGCTCTTTGCAGCAGGCCGTAGGGCGAGGTAAGCGGCCGGGCCCGGGTCCTGGGCCTGCTCCTGCTCCAGGGCCCCGCTGCCGCAGCGGGGCCGGGCCGGGAGCGCTGAGCCCTGACCTGCGGTGACCGAGGCGGAGCTGCGGCTCTTGCGCTGATCTCGCGGCCGGCCCGGGCCGGTGCGGGTGTGGGGCCCTTCGAGCCTCGCATGGGCCATTCCAGCCTCGCTCACGGCGGAGCAGGGCCGCTGCTCCGGTGAGTGACACCGGCGGCGGGGGAAGCGGTGCGGCCCCTCCTGCTCGGCCCGCTGTTCCTGGGGAGGTGGCGGGGCTGGAGGTGCAGCGGGCTGCCAAGCCTGCAGGGCAGCGCTCCGCAGCCTGTGCCTTGGATATTAAATACGGCAAGTTCTAACAGGCAGGGATGAGGTGCCTCGCTTTTCCCCTCTTCCAACTGCTGTGCCCAGTCCCCGACAGCAGTGGATGATGTCCCACCACGGGCCCAGAGCAGTTGTACTTTCTACACCAGCTTCCCCAGCACACCGCTCCAGTGGAGTTAGTGAAGTTCCATGTGCTTGCTGTGATGGAGCAAAGAGATAAGACTAATGAGGCTGCCTCAAATCAAATGACAGAATGAGGCCAGTCATTTGGGCTGCAGGTGTTGTGACAGCAGTAAACTTTGAAGCACTGTCTCCTTTCTTCTGGCACTGCTATTTGTGAGCTTACCTTTGATTTATTTGTTTCAGGGCTCTGAATATCTTGGGTGCTGGAGGGGGCAGCTCTAAAAATAACTTTAGAGGCTGGTTATTGCCAGAGTTGTTATTTCTGCTTCCCTCAGGTTTCTTTCCCTTCTGTAGCTGATGTCTCTTCCTAGTGCTGCAAGGCCTGGCTCAAACAGAAAATCATGTTTTCTGCTCTCTCCAAGCTCTTGCTCTGTTAGGAAACATGCTTTGGGTAAGGGTGATGGTATGTTCAGACAGCAGGTGGATGTGATTGCGGTTCTGGGGGAATGAGCTCATGTATCAGGAGCCCCAGGCCAGAATGAACTCAAGAAAAGTGAGCTAAAGCCTATTCGGAGAGTAGAAATGTAGCTTGTAAAAGCTAGAGCTGCTTGGGTGCTGTTCTGCAGAAGGAGGTGTGCAGGAGTGTGAGCATCTGGGGACAGTGGTTTGAGGAAGTCCTGTTGTCCTGTTCCTCAGAAGCATGCCGCAGGCTGGCTTGGTGGATCCTGGCAGTAGCTCTGGTCACTGTTAATGCCTTAACTCAAGTCCTGCAGTTGTGTGTGAAATAATTTACCAGGCTGAGGTAGGAGCCTGTAGATGTGTAGTGTATGAAGACTCTTGCTGGGCCGGATTGACTGAGAGCTGCTGCTGCCGCAGCTGAGGGTACCTGTTACCATCTAGTTTATGTGAATTCTCATGGTGTGATGCTTTTCAGCATCACTTCTGTTCAAGTTGGCTCAATTAGAGTTATAGCCAGCTGTGCCCCTTATCACAAAACCTGATGACTGCCCACACTCTGCATGCCCAGTATTAGGGACCTCTGTTGTGTTGCCCCTGCCAAGAGTGACATGCCTTTCTTTTCCATTGAATTGCAGGAGAGGAACAGAACAGCTCTGGGACTGCAGCAGGTGCTGCCTGACTGACAGGCACTGTGGGGTGGAGAGTGGAGATCAGTCAGGGAGCCAGATAATGGCCTAACATGTCCTCAGCAGCATGGTTACAATATGACTTATACACTAGCAGACGCTGCTCTTCTGTGTCTGTTATTGATTTGCAGGTTGAAAACAATATGTATGGCTTAGATAAGTAGAGGGTCCAGATCTTGTTCACATGACCTATTTCAAATCCTGAGTGTGCTTAATAATCCTTGAAGGTGGAGTGTTAGCTGGCATGAGTCACTGTGGATCAGTGGTCTTGGGTTGGTTTCTTTTGTCTGTTCCCCCCACACATGCATGTGATGCTAATTGTAGCAAGCTGAAAGGCACTTGAGAGCTTTACTTGAGTGTTGGTGGGCTGAGAAGCCTCCTAAGCATGTGGGCAGGCACAATGGAAAGGAGAACTTTTTGTGAGGGGGGAGGAAAAGTGATCTAGTTAGATCCCAGCTCTAAAGAACAGGCTGTGCTGGGAAAGAAGCAAATGATATCATGGGTTTTCCAGGCTAGAAGGGATTCTTTTTATACTTGGCCATGCTTTGGGGGTTTTAGGCTCACCTGGCAAACTTAAAAGCAAGGTTTTTATTGTGGAACCATCTACTTCTACTACAGCTTCTCTTATTTCTGTCAATTACTAGGCTTCCAACCACAAAAGAGGTTTCTTGTTCTAATTGGCCTCCTCCTGTTTGGATTAATCACTGTTACTCTGTCACCATGGAGATGATGGTGATGTCACAAGCTGCCGCATCACCAAGAGGTGGCTGGGAGGCAATTCCTAATATTGTCCTCATCCCATCCAGCCTGGTAATCAATAGCTGGGAGCACAATAGGTTTCAGGGGTGTAGAGCTTTTAAATGAGCCTGAACTACAGCTGTGATTTTTAAGGCTGTTGCTTCAAGAAGTGATGATGGAAGAGTTGTGATATAACCACTTTCTTGAAACTACCTTCACTGCCCTGTCTCTTGTTGATTTTGCTTACTTAAAATAAATACATGGCAGGAAAGCCCTAAGTCTCCAGTTACTGCTGTGCTGCTTCACTTGAGCCCTGTTAACAACCAGTTGGGATGCTACAAACCTGAGTGCCCACTCGGCTGCATTCCAGTCACACCAGGGCAGGTTCCAGCTCCTGTGGCTGGGTACCAGCTGTACTGAGCCTGTCTGTCTAGCCCTGCCATCAGTCAGAGAGGCTGATGTGTCACCAGGGTGGCAGTTTGAGGAATGCTTTGGAGTCTCTTGCCTTTCTAACACTTCTGAGGCAGTTGTTTCCACTGTGAGAACACTTAAACAGATAATGGGGTTAACTGGGCTGCTGAGAGCTACGAGATGAGATTGTGAGAGTCAACAGCATTTGACTTGTATGACCTCATGTACGAGCTTGGAGATGGTAACATAGCAGAGAACTGAGCTTCTTTCCTGGCTTAATTCTGCTCTTTGCTAAAATGTTGGGAACTTGCTGCTTATTTCCTGAAACTCATCACTGCAAAAGCTGTTTGTTGCTCTGTGGGGTCTGTCCCATGCATTAGTCCTCAGCTTTATCAATTTTCTTGTAAGGGGTCTGTTTGAGAGTATGGGGCAGTGTGCTTGATACTGTGTCTTGAGCTGTAACAGCCTGCTCAAATACTAACTAATGGGAGAGGCAGGATGCTCTGCAGTGCCTGACTTAGGAAGCAAGTAGCTAATGATTTCCAATTTGCCACTTTTGATAAAGGGCTTTATCTTGGCTATCACAGAAAAGCATGTAGTCTTTAACATTTCTGTCTGTATTAGTCTGATATTCAGGAGGCGGCATTCGGATTGTCCCTGTTTGTGGGGTGTATCTGGAGCTCTCACACTGCTGGGTGCTGTCCCCCTGCTTAGCAAGAACCTCATGCCCTGCACCTGCACGCTTTGGGTTGGGCAGCTCTGAGTGTAATCTATCAGGGCTGGCACTTGCTTGGCAAGCACAATGGTACATCTTCTCCCTTGTGCCTTCCTTGTGTTAGGCAGCCTTGTATTCAGACAAAAGAGATAAAATTTCATGGAATATGGAAGCTGAAACAAGCTGACTTTTTCAGTGTGAGAGAAATTCCTGGCTCTTTTCCTGCAAGGATCAAAACTGGTTTTCAGCATTTCTGCTGACAGACTCCTCTTCCTAATTTATCTTGGGAACTGCTGGGCTTTTAAGATGAAAGAGTAGAGCATCTCATAGTGTGAAGACAAAATGTGTTTCACTTAGAACCTTTGATAATTGTCCTGCTTAGGGAGCAAATGTGACTGAAAGACCAATTGCATTTGAATCATGTTTATTTGTAGTGCTGTTGATCTTAAATTGGCTACCTGTCTGGCCAAAGATGCTAACCCTGCTTTATAACCAACACTGGTTAAAAGCTACAGGGCAGGAAATGTTTTAGTTCTCTCCTAACACTGGTCACTGATTGCTACAAGCAGCCCACACCAAGGCTACCTGACTCTTAAGATTTCTAACACTAGAGTTATTATAGAGGAGAAAAAGAATGCAGAAAGATCTAAGATTGAAATTATTTAGGATATTTATTAGTTGGGAGGCAGATTTCATTCAGGAAGAGTTAAAAGCTTGTCTACAAATGATGCATGGTTTTTAAGTTTAGGTATATTTTTAGCATGCTTTCAATTTTCAGTGTGCATAGAAAGCTGCCTTATCAATGGGAAGGGTAAAATGAAGTTTCCTCTAATACAGCCAGTCAGCTAATTCCAAAGTATTTGGGAGTTTCCATTAAAGGCTGTGAATAGATTGCTTCCTAGAAGGAAACTAGTCCTTCTAAGACAAGCCTTCGACTTGTAGGCTAGTCTAAACACTGTTAACTCCAACAAATTCCTTTATTCCATGAGCAAGTTGCTGTGAAATGGCTTATTCTTTCACAATAAGACTCTGCATGGAATTCCTTATCCCCCAAACTTGCTTGTGCCACAGGGAGTTAACTGGAGGTAATTCTGAGGATGAGTCCATGGTCTGATAGTCTCAGTTGCTCTGTTCTTCTGCCAGTGATGATTTTTGGCAGGCTTGAATGCCAAGTGCACATCAGATAATCTGACCACCATATGATCTCCACTGCCAGGTTCCTTCCTGCAGTACTTGCAGGTTTCTGGAGTCCCTTAGACTGGCTTGGTTGGCATCTATAATGATGCACTTGCAGAACAAAACATTGAGGTGCTAGCCAAGGTAGGCTGAGTACGTGAGGATGGGGAGAGAAACATCAAACCTAATGTCCTGCAAATGAATGTGCTTTTCTCCTTTTCTCTGAAATTTAGGCATAAGGGATGTACCTGTCATTCAAACCAGTTTTAAAAGATACGTTTGTAGAAGATGGTCACCTACAGGATGGTGAGCAGCATCCAGCTTACCAGGGAAGAGCAAGTGGGCACTTAAGTGTAAGTCTGCAAAATAGATCTGAGATATTAAGGGAAGTGGCATTCCGGCCTGAAAGATAAGGTGGGAAAATTGCTACAAGCTTGCCCGGGCATCTTTCCAGCACTGGAGTTTCAGGCATTCTTTCAGCAGCAATTGCTTGTGACACCAAGTGCTTGTTCAGATTGTAAATTAACAGAGTGCATCCTGCAAACCAGCACCTGGAGATGAAAATCACTTTGGTTTGTGTGATCTCTGATAAAGACTTTGAAACTAGAGCTGCCTGATCCTGTAGCAGCAGTGGCTATGTACACTTGGTCAAAGGAAAACAGAGCTCCTGCAGACCAGAGATGGAGGTTAACAAAGTACAGATTTGTGTCCAAAGCAAACTTACAGAGCAGGTGACTAAATGACTAAAAGTGAAGTTACTTAATGTTTGGAAGTCTCAGGTTCCCATCAAGCTAAGCTGCTGTACTTCAGAATGACAAGAGTAGGACTTTCTTCTTGGTGTGTCTTTACCTCTTGATAACTGCTGGTCATCGAGTGACAAAAGATGAGTCCTTCTCTTTGCTTTAAAGAAATCTTTGCTCTTTAAGTCTTGTCCATTGTTTTCTAACACCTCAACAGAAGGAAGAGACGTTGGTGAACCAAGGTCTGTGCTTGCCTGGGCTCTGCATGCTCATGTGGAGCACTGCTTACTGATGCGTTGTCACATGCAGGGGAAACACAAAGTGGACAGTGGTGGCACTTGGCTTTCAGTCTTAAAGATCTCCTTGTGCAGCCGGTAGTGACACACTTCGAGGATGTGAATCACTGTTGTGTCAGTGGTATTTGCATATTTTGGGCAGACTTGCTGCACTGTGGTTTGGACGACAGTGAGAAACTTTAAAGATGGAAGGGAAGCATAGCTGGATAACTCTGCCAGACCAACTCCGCGTGCTGACAGCTGAACTGTCAGTTCAACAGTGTTAAAACCAGTGCTTAATCCTGTTTGCAGGATTACAAGCAGCTTGTGAACAGCTAGTAAGTGGGTTTGCAAACCTCTACACCTGGCCACAGAGGCAGTGTGACCTCCTGCAGTATCCCCAGGAGCCACCACTTGTGCTTAAGCTTTCATGGACAGGTCTGTGCTGATTTAGGAGAACCTCTGCATGCTGTGCTGTGACAAGGACAGACCTGCGGTCAGCTTTCTCCGTGCAGCTGGCTTCTAGCTACTAACAGCCTGAATCTAATCCCCTGAAGGGACAGTGGATGCCATTCAGTTGGTCTCTTGTACTGAGGTTCTCTGAGCCTGTTCATCCGTACCGCAGCTGATGCATGCCAGCCTTGGCACTGCCCTTGATTGAATGTGGCTGCTTCTGGCTGTGTTGTCTTGGAGTTTGTCTTGTGTAATGCATCAAGGTCCAGTGAGCAGGGTCAGTAGGCTGCTAGTGGAGTGTCTCTTGCTGTGAACCAAGTGCTGCAGCTCTCAGCTCTGTGAGTTGATGCTTTGGTTGCTGTTTTCCTGCATCTCTGAGTGGTAAAGATCAGAACTGGGGTTTTTACACAGCTACAATCACAGATGTAGGAAAGAAATAGTCCAGCAGTATCTGCCAAAGGGGGAACTTTGCATGTTCTGCAGTGCACTTGTACATATGAGAACTCTGGTCTCTGCACAGTTTCTGCATTTTCCAATATCTAAAAACTAGAGTTCATTTTTCCTCTTACAGAATCATTGTGGATGAGAGTTATGAATAAATTTCTTAGCTGGCTTGATGGTGAAGTCTCATTGATAAAATGAATAAATTTCCTTTAGTAAGGAGTGTCTGATTAGGGAATTTTCCTAGTATTGCTAAACACTTGCAGAAAACAGGTTGCTTAATAACACATCTGAATTGGTACTTGGTAGCCTGTTAGGTGCCAGGACCACTGTTCGCAGAGATCCTGGAAATTACCAAATTCAGGTGCTGTGATTGCAGGTCCGCGCATGCTCCTTAGAGTGCAGTTGCTAAACTGTTCATGTCTGGAGTTTGTGATTGTATTTCTTGCCTTGAGAGGCAGCAAGTGCTTGTTGCTCACCTTGTCAGGCTCCACAGAGGTGTCTGCAGCACTCACTAGCAGGAAGAAGGATGGAAGGGGGACAGTGGGTTGTCTCGATGTAGGGAAACTTATGCTTAGTTGTGGTTTGGGGTTTTTTAAAGTGTAATGTCCCTGCAGTTTTGAGTCGTACCTTCTGTTTTGCTCTTGGGTTCAGTTTGTTGTCTTTTTCCCTGGCACCTTCAGACAGACAACAGGACAGCCTCCCTCTCTGTTAAGGAGCTGAACACTCAAAATGACAGTGGAGCATGGTGGGATGGGGTCTGACTTACACCTACCACAACCACACTGATAGCTTTCAAATTTCAGAAGCAATTTCTATTCTTTGCCATTGCTCTTTGCACTATACTGCTCTCACACAAACATAACTAATAGAAATTAGTGACTGTTCTGATACTAATGCACAGAGGATGTACACTGTACATGTGAAATATAAAGAAAGTGACAAAACTTTAATGTTTTTAATGAAACTTTTTGCATCTAATATGCAAGAACCAAAGCCTAAGGCAGGGGCTGCTGAATTAAACCATAAGGCAATTCTCTCCTTACATTCCTGAGTGCATTCTCTGATAACATCCTGGAGTTGGGAACTTCAAAATCATTTGCTTGCTGGAACTCATCTGTAGCTTCAAATGTTCTTGCGCTTTCCCCTGTGTTCGGAGTGCTTCATGCATACCAGAGAGAGCTACTGTTGCAATCTGGCTGGGCAGGCAAAGGACAGGACATCCTAGAATGTAACTTGCTGGTGAAAAAAGTAACAGTGTGGTAGCAAGAAGCTTCCAGCCATTGTGCAGAATCAAACTGTGTTAACATTAAATCATGCTCCTCCTTCAGGATCACTGCAGGAGTGAACAAAGAGAAAGATGAGGCTGGAGTCTTTAAGACAGTAAATCAAAGGGTTTTAGTTTGGATGGTGGTTCTGAGCTTCCCAATGCATTCTTGACAACTCCCTGAAGTTGTGTGTCTGTGTGACCACCCAGTGTGTGGTCTTGGGCAATAACTGGAGTTTCAGGCTGCTTGTGGCAGTGTGGTGAGGAATCATGAACCGCTGTAAGGTGGAGGTGACAGGAAAGGGCTTTGACTCCGGCCTGCCTCTAGCACCGCTTTCTCTGCTTCCAGCTGTGCGCTCTGCTGCTGTCCCTTGGCTCTGTTGTTGGAATGCTCGTGTCGCACTGAGCAATGTGGTCACAGAGTGACTGCGTTAATGTTCTCTGTTGTGCTGCACCTCTAATATTGTGCTTCTGTGTTCAGTGTGTCCTTTGATATCACAGGTGTTGATCATGGTCTTCTATCTCATACACACTATCACCTGCTATGTTAACTTATGCAGAAGGTTCTACCTTTTATGTTGCTCAGTTCTTTGTTTTCTTGCTTTTTGGTGCCTGAACAAGCTGTATGCAGCTTCTTAAACCACCCAAAGTAAATGTCTCCCTGGTATGAAGCCTTCCAGGGTAGACAGATCATACTGAAATCGGTAGGCTGTCCTGGCATAAATTATGTCAAAGTGGTGGCCTGCTCTGTGTGAGGTGACTCACTTGTGTTGTTACACCCTTTTCCCAAGGATAAGGCATCCCTGCTACAGGGAGTAGCTTGCACCAGGCTCTATAGCAATAGAGTCAGATCTTGTCACTTAATGTAATTAAGTTAGCTGTAGCAATACCTCCTCTTAACTGTCCTTGTGGTTGTGACTGTTAGTCGCTGAAGTAGGACGGAACCATCCCATGGTACCCAAAGGAGATGACACTTAAATTCTTCCAGGTGTCTTGCCGCATAAGCTGCTGATGTTGCAGACTCATGGAAATTTACTGATGGAGATGATGCAAACTGCCCAAAGCTTGCCGCTAAATAACCTGTGAGTGAGTGTTCTGCTCCCTCTCGGAGCCTGCTCACACTGGTGTTCCCATGGTTAGATAACTGGCTGTGCATCTGTTTACAAAACAGTATCCAAAATAACTTGTTTCTGCTTTGTTTCCTCAGCTGTATCTGCATCTTGGTTACAGCTAGAAAAATGGAATAACTGAATCTGTTGCTGGAAGGAGGTTGAACTTTTCTTCTTATCATTGCTTTAATGCAAAGTTGTTTTCACCATCTCAGGACTTCGTCTGGTTGGTATGAAGTTTGTCTGTCTGCTGTCATCTCGTAGGCATCCTGTGTCTTCTGGATGTCTGGGACAGTAATAGAGCAGCTTTCCATCCCTGTCTGAAAATTGGATTCATTTTTGGTGTAATGACTGTGCTGAAGATGCTAGCCCGAGCGCATGGGGACTGGTCACTTGTGTAGGAAGGGCTGTCCTAAGCACTCTTTGCTTGCCTCCCTGGAAGTCAGCAAGAGGATGATCCTCATTCAGCTGGTGTGCAGATCCTCACCAGAGCAGGTAGAGCAGCAGCCCCATAGTCAGTGGTGGGGGAATGGTCCCCACACAGCTCTGTAAGTGGGTTGCTGCAAAGCTGGAACATACCAGCCCCTCTGCCTGGGGGTTAATGCACAGTCGGAGCTGGAGCAAGCAGGAGAGCTTCCAGCTCTTCCCCAGATTGATGTGATTAGGTGACAATAGAAATTGGACACTTGAAAATTAAATGCACGTACTTGGTGTTGTCCCATCTCTTCCCTTGCCACAGGACTGTTAATTTGTTTTCAAAAGCTCTTCTGATTGGCTTTGGCCTTTGAAAGGCTGTTTGGGGATAAAGGAGGCTTTTCTCTTCCTGTCATGTAGTGACAGAGCTGAGAACACAGTCTCCTCTTTAGGTATATTGAGGAGGAAGACTAATTCTTGCAGTATGCACTCGAGGTCTCCATTAACCTGTGCAATGGGAGCAGTTTCAACACTCCCTTTTTTTCAGCATCTTGATAGCACTTTTCGCTGCTGGATCATTCTCTTGATGACAGCAGGTTCACGGCGTTTCTCCTGCTTGACTGCCAGCAGCTGCATAGAGGTGATTTCTGGTGCAGTCATCCTTGTCCACTGACCTTCATCTCAACCCTGGCTGAGATTTCTGAGCAGCTTTCTTCCCCTGAAGGATGGACCTTTGTGGTGTGTTGTTGCTTGCTATGATTATGAAGTGTCTTCAGTCAGTGTCTAGTACTTTTGTCTTAACTCTTTGGAATGGCCGAAACCCAAGAAACTTGGCTGGGTATGTCTTCCTCTGAAAGTGTGGCTCTGGTACATGTACAGCCTGGGTGTTTTCTTGAATGTGCTTTCCAGGAAAACAGAGTTGGATTGGTTCCTTTCCCAGTCGGGGTGTCATAGACATCAGGAGTGACCCTGACCCGTCCTCTTACAGGCGATGCTGGGACCACTGAGGTTTTTATGTGCTCGGGGCAGGTCTGTGGTTCAGACTGAAGTGCCAAGGGCAGAGCAGTCTCCATCCCAGCTGTGTGCCTCCCTTGGAGGTGCTGCTTCCTGGTGTATGTTGCCATGATCTTCCTCTGACTGATGGAGGATCCTTCTGGCAAATGAACCCTGGGAGCAGACACTTAGAGACCTGCTCCTGCATAAGCTCTCCTTCACCCCAAACTTCCTGTGCCCCACAAATTAAATGCTGCTCTGGATTTGCATCTCCATGATCACAGCTTTATTTTTATCTGGTGGTTCTGGTTTTGTGAGGCCACATAAGGTGAAAGCACTTGCTGCACTCACCCCAGAGTAGCTGACATGGTGCCAGTCTATGCTGGGTAGCCAGTGCAGCGATGTCCTCAGCAATCCCTTTGAGCTAAACACGGCAAAGACTGGGTTGGTGACTGCCCTGGAAAGCACTGCACCCAGCGATCAGCATTTCGTTTGGAAGGGTAAGCTGCCGTTACCAGCCAGTCTTGGTGTTGGACAACTGGAGGGACAAGGGGTGGCTGCTTGAATGCAGTTTTGTTTCAAGCTTAAAGTTGTTCCCTGGCCAAGTGTGTTGAGATGGCCAAGAGGAGAAATAACTCCAGGCTTGGGTGATCTTCAGAGCATCTGGTTTGGATTTCCAGGGGAACACAGAGGTGAGATTTTATCACTAAGCTGATAACCTTAGTGTCTGTGTGAGAGCAAGGTCAGGCCTCCTCCAAGCGCTGCTGCGAGGTTAACTCCTCACTCCCAGGAGCTATTTGGAATGTCTGAGCTGGTTTTATCCAAACCCATTTTGTCTTTGGTTGTGTGAAGTCTCTGCAAGGAACAGTTTGAGCTTGTTGGCTCCATCCAGCCCTTGCAGGAAGAACTTCTGCACTTGTATGATTTAGAGTTGTCTTCACCTCTGTGCTCTGTCAGCTGCCTGAATGCTCAGACTGTAGGCAGGGGTTGTGGGAAAAGGGAAGAGATGGGTATGGACACGATCACCAGCAGTCCCATCACCTGCTTGCTGAAACCTCTGATCATATTCTCCAGAGGACTGGTACCCATTTAGTAGGGTTGTGACTCTGGGGACCCTTAGCAAAAAGCTCTGTAATTTGCTTTACAGAACTTTAGCTTTAGTAAGCTTCTGATGTGAGAAGCAGGACTCATCCCGGTGTAGCTGTTACATTAGTTTTGGTACGTGCCTGATGTTTTCCATCAAACTTTGTCCAGCAGAGCCTGTGTTTTATCCGTGGCACCAGTTTAGGTACAGTTTAGGTTACTCCATAATGGACAGAAGGATTCTGTGCTTGTTTGGAGCAGGGGTTTTGCAATCAACAGGTTTTTGCACTGCCTGTTTGAGTGCAGATGCCTGTGGCAGCCCTGAGAAACTGTTGGATGTGCCAGGAGAGGAAGCTGAAGATGAGCAGGAAAAAGAAGATTGTGGATTGGCTTCTGTCAAGGCTAAACAAGCCAGTGTGGAAAGCCTGCTCATGCCATACATTTACAACTGTCTGGATAAAGAATAGCTGGGGTGGTTTGACTTTAGCAGTCTCTCCCGGAGGCCCATCCAGCGCCAAGCGATCAAGGGAACACTCTTTCAGGAAGGCCACATATCTGTGCTTCAATAAGGAGTGGCTCCTTCCAAAAACACCTCTTGTAACCTGTCTCTTGCTGGAGTAACTTCAAACCGCTCTGACCCAAGATCATTCTCATCACTTTCCTCAAGCCACTCTAAACCTAAACCAATGGTTGTTTCTTCCTTCCCACCCTGTCACACTAACCTTTCCATTAGTGTCAGGCACCATATCAGGAAAAGCAAAAGAGCCCATGATGAAAGCTGTGCTTCACCTGCTTGTTGGTAATTTAGGGTTTCCAGGTGGAGTCCTGGGAGGAAGCTTTTTGGAATATGCTGCAGGACAACTCTGGGATCTCCAAGTTTGGCTCGGGTGATGTTTCTTTTGTAGCTGGAGCTATATACAACCGGGAAGTTGAAAGGAGCAAAGGGAGAGATCATTCATTTGGAAACAGGAATAAATAAGCAAGGTGGGAAATGAAGCCAGGAAGTCTTCTGGCACAAGCTTCCACGGTAGGAAAATAGTTTGTTCTGCAGTTGAGCAGGTTCCTGAAAGCAGCAGGGGATGCTGCAGTGACATTTAATGCTTTTGGTGGAGACTAGGTTTTACTGTTAACCCTCCTTGGAAGGCCAGGGACTCATCATGCCAGATACTGAATTCCAAACAGCAGGACAGGTCCTGAGGGTGCTGTGGCAGACCAAATGGCATGAGAACAGCGTAACTGAGACAGTGCCTTTCGTTTCATTGTCTATAAACTGAATCTGTTAAATAGATGTGGCGGGGCTCTTCCCCAGCCTCTCCCTTGTGTTCCTTTTCTGGTTAATAGTCTTAGATCTTCAGAGTACCTTTATGGCAGGTTCTGCAAGCTGGAGGACCAGATGAACATGGGTGTGGGTGAACAGGTACTGCGCACATGAACCCAGACCTTCTGCCAGCCATATCTGTGGCTGAAAAGTGGTGGTTTGGGCTCTGAACTTTAAAGATTACGGAGACTTCAGACTGTGAACCAGGAACTTGGTGTTTTGGAGCCTCCAGTAAAAGCAAACAGAGTTGTAAAGATGATGACTTAGTGGTAGCTTGAAGCTATTTAGGTTACAGGTATTAGAGCCTCAGATGTGCTTGGAGAAGACTCAGTGCCCCCTTGGGATTTGCTGTGCTCTTTCATTTCAGAGCTGGAGCCTGGACATTGGCTCCTTTGTCAGCTGGCATGCTTGATTCCTGAAATGAAGTATTCCAGAAAGTGCTGGGTTTATTCCGGATACACCCTCCCTTTGGAGGATGGCAGAAGGGACTGTTGTTCTGCAAGTGCTTGTGATGTTTGAAATTCTTAAGAAATCAAAGCTGGGCGCTCTTGGCCTGTGGGAGAACAGTGTGCTCAGCATCACTGGGGACATACACTGCTCTGTGCATACCTCTGTGCTTAGCTAGTGAGAAAGTCAGCTCGGCTTTGTGGTACCCATAGGTTCGTCCATCTGGGAGCATTCAGAAATCCAAGCAATGATAACAGCTCTGCTTTCAAAAGCTTCCTAGTACCCTACCCAAGAGGATTAGAAGGTTGGAATATTTGCTTAATTGCCTACTCCAACTCTAAGGACTTGCCTTGCCTTTTCAGATCAATGGGAGATTTGCAGTGCTGCCTGTTCTGGTTAGCGCAGCACTAACCACTGTCTCATGTAATGCTGATGAAGGGAGGGAGCAACCTGCTCTAGCCTTTTCTGTGTTGGGTCATGTGGTACTTTTTAATCTTGTAACTAATGCCATGTTAAATGGTGAATATGGAACAGCTTTCTCTAACATGCAAAGCTTGTGCCTCAGCCAACAGCCATTTCCCAGCAATTTTTACTTTGATTCTTCAGTATTAGCATAATGTTGCCACATCTTGGTTTGTACATACTTAAGGAAGGAAATAGCTTCAATTGGATCTGACTATTAAAACTTCCTCATTGTAGCTTTGAAGATGTAAATCCTGGGTGCTGGCTGCCTGACAGCAAATATCCAAGTGGAAAGACAGTCTTGGCTTAGGGTTAGGTTCTTCTAGCCTGGATAAGCATGGGAAGATATCTGTTCAGCCTGCTGCTTTCCCCATCTTCCTTGCACCGAGGCCATGTTGCATTGTCTCCTCATCTGCTGACACATGTGCTTCTCTGGCCCTGTGGGTACAGGGTGGGGTTTGTTTTTAGCTTACAAAGAATTTCTCGTCATCTGGGTGTGGAGAGGGTTTTTCATAATGTTCTGGCAAAACCACCTCTGCTGCTCCTGGTGGCATCGCTGATGCCTCGAACAGCTGGAATATCATCCCATGAGTGAGTGGGAATAGCAGATGCCAGCAGTTCCCTGTCTGGATCAGGTAAAATCTGGGATTCAGTAACTGGAAACTATGATAAAAATCTTGATGCTGAATGAAATGATGGAGAAATTAATTCTTACCCTGAAGTTCTTCAGCAGCAATGGTGGCAATTTCTAGATGACCTAGGTAGGCTGAAGAATCACTGTGGCTTCTGTTCTTGGGGATGAAGCAGTCCCTTAGGAGCCCCATTTATGCTGGGGGAACTAGGCTATTGCTGACACCAGGGCAGGCCTGTTCCTGTTATCACAGTTTGTGTTGACAAGCTGTTGGCTGCCATCGGTGTTTTCAGCACCCTCTTGGCCAGCTCTTCTGTGAACAGTGTTTAAATGGTACGCTTAAATAATGGTAACTCATCCACGCTGCTTCCATGAATGTCTGTTGGTGGGAACATGCCAACATTGCCTCAGAAACTTCCTGCTGTTCCCCAAGCACCACAGGCCCAAACTCATGTCAGTGGGCTCAGATGTCCAAAAGCTTTAGGTGCAATTCTGCTTTACTGGAGCTCGTCGTGTTCCTGCAAGTGTAGACAGGTCCTGCACAAAAAGTGAGATGGGTTTCTGGTGGCCTTAGAGGATGGTTCCTGAGCTGAAAGGAAGGTATGTGGGGAAGTACTGCAGAATAACTGTGCTGTTTGTACCGTGCCCAATGGGCAAATTCCCCTTTCTGAGAGGGCGAGCAGTTGGGTTGTTGCACTTTGTGCTCAAGATGCAGCTTCCATCCGGTACTTGAAAGCTTGCGATGTGTCTCCTTTGATACATGAGCAAGTGCTTGGGAATGACTTGATCTTGTGCTTTTGTGGTCAGCATATCCCTGAAATAGCAAGCTCAAGCTGCTGAGCTTTGACATAGACAAGAAGAGACTTGGTTTACCAAGTGGCGCTGAATGGTTTCTAGCCATATGGTTTTGAGTGGGTGTGACTGTGGAGGACTTCTGCAGTGACAGAAGTGAGTTTAAAGCATCTGCATATGCCATCCTCTGAGTGATGTGGTGTTACAGAAAGCAATGGTAAATGAGCTGGTGGAACTCACTTCTGCAGGATATTCTAGAAACTGCTAGCTTGGAGAAAAGCTAGTAAGAGCTGTCTAATTACACTAGCTTTCCTAAACACTTTGAAGATTAACGCTAATGCCCTTGGTGCACTTAAAGGTGGCTGTAGAAGTGGGTAAGCGGAGGATTCTCAGTCATTCTTTATATGAGTGTCTCCTCTAAACACCTAACCTTGGTCCATGCAGTTTGCCACTTTGCAGAGGGACAGCGGGTTGGTTAATGTCCCCTGGTGGGGCAGGGAGAAGAAAAGCCTCCTGTGAGTGGGTGGCACTGGCTAATTCATGTCTGGTTCATGCTTGTGTCCTAAATTCCTGTGTATGCTGCCATTATCCTAAGTAAAACTTGCAGAGGAAGTGGCGTTAGGAGAGGAGTGCAGAGGCTGGGCGCTGTGGTTCACACAGCGCTCTGTGGGCTTGGGTCCCTTTAGCTGTGCTGCTTCACATCTCTTGGTGTATTAAGCTCATTGAGTGTTAGCCCTCATTAGTGAGGGTGTTGAGGGAATAAGCGCAGTTGATTCCAGTAGAAAGCAAAGGCACACTGAACTGATGGACCATTCCCTTCATCTCCTTTGTGGAAAACTGTGTGCCACCAGTAAATGGGCTCATAGGTGAGAGGCTGTTGGGGGCCCTGTCACTGGGGATCAGGCACCTCCACCCTCAGAGCTGCAGTTCTGCTTCTTCTGGGACCACGCTCATGGCTTCTCTCCTCCCCGTGACTCCTTGAGGCGGGATGGTTGGTTGTGGGGATCTTGGTTCTTGCAAGTGAATTAACTGGGGCAGGGAGCAGGAGGAAATGCTTCCTTAACAGCACTGTGCTGGACTGGAGCCCTGCCTGAGTCCCACAGGACAGATGGACAGCTTGCTGGATGCACAGCTGTGGAGTGGGGTGGAGTTGCCTCCAATGTGCTTTAAAACCCGTGCTGAAAATGACTTTGGACAGGGTGGGGAGAAATTCAGTGTCTCTTCAGATACAAATAGAAGTCCCAGTAATAGTTGCTGCAGATGGGTTTGGGAGTGTCTGTGGCTGGTGTGTGTCGTGTCTGTTGTGTCCTTACTATAAGGCTGAATCTGTGCTGCAAGGGGGAGATGACCAAATCAGAGCACCAGCAGTGCAAGATAAACCACAGCATTCTTGGGTGATATCATCTGATGCCTCTTAAATTTGTGACCTTCTACAAGTGGCCTTCCCAGTGTAATAGTTTTCAGTGTACAAGTACTTATTTCTGTGCTCAGACGTTGCTTGGAATTACAAATGGGAGCATCTCCGAGAAGCTCAGACTTCTGGTACACTGAAAAATGCAAAGTTGCTCATGTGAAGAGATCCCAATATTCAGGTTTTCCTTCACTGGTTAAAGGTTTCTGCTCACGCCCAATGTACAGATACAGGTCACTAGGGAGAAGTCCTGAGCAGCAGAGCGCTGCTGCCCTTGCCTGTCCTGTGCGGTCCACCCAGCACAGTTACTCAATGCTGTTAGTTAATGCCGCAGTTCACCCTGAAGGCATCATGGGTGACCAGAGAACACAAATGGTGGTGGTGCTTGAGAGGAGCGCCTGGGCTGTGCTCTGACTTATACACAAGCCAGGCTATGTTCTCAGCTCTGTGATTAGAAGCGAACAGCAGGTACAGTAAGCAAAGCTGATGGTTGTGGGGAGGTGGTGAAGTTCTAAAATGTTCCTCCTGGATATCTGAGAGCTTCAGAAGGGTTTTGCTGGGCTGGCAGATCTGTAGGTCTCTATGGAGGCAGTGCACGGATTGGGCTGTAAGGTGGGTGAGCTGCTCACTCTGGGATGCTGCTAGTGTAGGCTGGAGCTTAGTGGAGTAAGGACTGTGGCAGGAGGGTCCACAGCCTGTCCCCAACTCCCGAGCTTAGTAACGTATTTCCCTGTTGGGCGCCTCTTTGTGTAGTATCAAGGTGAGATTTTTCCTTTTCAAATATGAGTGCTACTAGGGTTTTTGAAGGGAAGGCACTGAGGGAGTGGGTATTTATAGCATTTCCATGAACAACCTCTTGAAATGAATGCAGCCATGTAACATGGCCTTCCAGTAGTGTGGTTCTGTTTAAGCAGTGTAAGACTACTTCTAAAATTGCTTTGATGCTCGAAATAATTAATTCTTTCAGAGCAGGAGATGGCATCTTCACAGGGATTCCCATCTTTGTCTAAATGGAAACAGTTGCCTCTTGACTAGTAAAATTCAGGTAGGTTTCTCATCTGTGCCTCTAATGCGCAGGTATTGACCTTCAGTCTGCAGAATGCTCAGCTTCTAAATAGGCCAAATACAGGTTCGAGGAGGCCTGCCTGTTTGGCCATGAAGGCTAGAAACCTTGCTTTAGCAGAAAAACAAGGTTGGAAGTGATTGCTGTGAACTCGTAAAAACCAATGAGTATCTGTATTGTCTTCAGTAGTAACTATGACTGTGGATCACTTACTTGGACTCTACAAATAAAACATTCCATGTTTTGTTATAATTTCAACCTTGAAGTGTTCTTCGAGTTGATGAAAGGCAGAGGTCAGGCTGCTTGGAATGTGGCTGTTGCAGTTCCCTTTGCTACTGAAACTTGCTCTAGATACAACTCCTTCCATGAGACCCAGGGGTAAACATGGGCCCAAAGACATGGGCTCAAAATCTCTGAGGGGATAATGCCAATGACAGTGGTTCTCACTTGCTGCAAGGTTACTGAGTTGTTTCACTTGACAAACGAGGTTGTCTTGTGGTAGGAGAGACTATTTCAGAGCACGTTGCTTTATGCATGAGGAAATGTCATTTCTTCAGCTCTCCCTAGGGAGAAAGGAGGGATGCAGGGAAGTGACAGCAGTCTGAGCCCTGCTAATGTGTTTGAGGGCAGCCTGACTCGCCTTCACAACTGACTGTGGCTTGGAGCTTTTGAGGTAATTTAACAAGAATGAGGATGGCTTGAATAGGTCCTTGAAGTCACTGGAATGATTAGAAATGTCACCAGGCTCTACTGAGTCAGCAACAGCAACAAAATAACTGGGCACTTCATGCTAGACACACACTTGAGGGCAATTATGATATTTAAATCTAAACCCAAATACTTTGGCTCTGATCTTGGCAGTGCTGGCAGGCAGTGAGGTCAGCACAGTCTGGTGGTGTTAGAACAGAGGCCTCCTAAGGTGACACTGGATTTAATATTCTTATATGACTCCTACATTTAAGCTTTCAAGAAGCAAATGCCTTGCTCTTGAAAAGCAGAGGGAGAGGATCACAACATGCCCAGGGGTCAGGAGAGCTCTCCAGGCTAATGCTGCTCCTCTGCTAGGGCTGCATCATTGGGTATTGCCTGAGCCCTGGAGAGCAGCCGTGCAAGATGCTAATGTAGAAGCATGCTGCTTTCTAAAAGTAATTATGCAAGGAAGACTATAAACAGACATCCCTGCCCCAGAAATCAATCGTCCCCAGTGCAGCTGTGAATTCTGACAGCTTGCTTAAATAAGCCTTGGAAGATCCTATGAGCAGGAGGAGTCTAGTGCTGCAAAACTGGAAGCTGAAGTGAAACTTCCACATTTTCTTCTTGTTCTGCACTTCTGTGAGTGTGGCTGATGTTCACAAGTGAACTTAGCTGATGGTGCTGCAGAATAAGGTGTGTACCTGCTCCAGTGCCCATGTGGGTTGTGTTCCACATCATAGCACAAGCTGATTGTAAAATATAATAGGCTGTGACCTGCAGCAGCTCCAGAGCAGATCCATGCCCTGTTGAGCTGTAGCCCTTTGGAGGGGGTATGTCAGCGACTGGAACACTCCAAACTGGTGGGATTGACCTCTGAGCCATGAGGGCACACTGCCTGCTCCGATGGTCCAGGAACATCTCTGTCCTACAGGAATACCGGGATGCTCTTGGCTGCCTCAATACCTTGTCTTTCCCCACAGATATGAGAAACACTGAAACTTAGGTCAGAGTTGTGTTGAGGGAGAAAGGCAGACTGCTCTAGGTGAGCTTACTCTGACTTCTGCTTTTGAAACCCATTGTATGATGTGGCTTCTGGGTTTGCTGCGCAGCCAAAAGTCCCTGGTTTATGGCTGCAGAGGGCTTCAGTGGGGTTAATTTGCAGTTGCACTAATCAAAGCATCCCCAGTTCTTTAAGGCTTCCGATCTTTGTTTCAATTGCAGTGTTTCTTGCAGCCACAAACTTGTTTCTAGAGCTTCCATAATCAACCCTTTGACCACATGTACATTAACAGGAGTAACTTTTTTGTTGGTACTTTGTAATTTCCTTTTAGCAAAATGTGTGATGCTCTTCAGCTGAGCTGGATGGCATAAAGGGGTCCACAGGAACAAGACAGGGACGCTGCAGTTTCACTCTGTATATAGAGCAGCACAAACACTATTCATGGTGTCTATTGGTATGTGGAAGGATGAATTTGGATCTAGCTTATCGATCCTGAACACCACTGATTGTCCTCGGGAAACTGCTGCCTTTCTGTGCTCATGTGCTGCCCTCCCGTTGTGTTGCCTGGCTGCAGTGTTCAATATCAGACAGCAGTTGATTTCCTTTCCCCAATTACAGTGCTGTGGATGTAAACAGCAGCTGGGAAATCTGAGCTGTGCTTCTGTTAAACACACCAGCACCACCACTGCACCCCTCCAGCACCTGGGTTCTGGGTGCCATGGTGTCACAGAGGCTCACTGTTAGGTGGGGGACCCTGGGCAGCTGGCATTCCAAGTGCTCTCTGTGGGGAAGAACAGAGGCTGTGTGGATTGGGAGTACAAGGTATTTAATTGTAGGGATATGTTTTCTCCACTGACAATTTGGGTGGCTCTTGCTTGTCCTAGATAATAACCCCCTGGTACGGTAAGGCAAGGCAGCAGCATGAGTGTTCTGTGTTTTGGTGATGTAGCCATGGCTCATCAAGGGTTGCTCTGTTCAGGCTGTTCCTACACTGCCCTGTACAAGACAGGGCTTAAGACTTGGCTTAGAAGTTACCATAGCTGTGGCAATGAGAGTCATTGAGAGAGCCCTGGTACAGTGACTGTGGGCACTGCTCATCCCTGGGGTGCTCAGTGGCTGTTCACTTGGAATGCCAGCACAGGGCGTATTTTCCTTCAGTGCATAGCAGCAGGGCTTTAAGGTACTTCACAAACGTTTGTTCCATCAGCATCTAACAAACTTTATGGCTTCTTTCCATTTTTGTAGGAAAAACCACCACCCTGGTCCAGACCCTGAAACTTGTCAACTGATGGAACAAAGAGCTGAGACACTTGGCTGTGTTAGGACACTAAAGCATAGGGTTTAGCTAAAGAAAATTTCCCCACCGTGGAGGCTTACACCTGCCAAACTCCTTAGTGTTCCTAGGAGGCTTTTCTATTCCTTTTCTCCATTTCCAGCCTTTCACACATCATGGTTTTCCTTTTAACTTCTTTTGCAAGCTAGCTCTGGCTCTGCCTTCTGCTTCTCCTTATGCTTTGGTTTGGGTTACCAGTGTGAGCTGCTGGCTGTAGGCTGTTTCTGCATTTCTCCCTCCAGCTTCTGCTTGGAGGCTCCTCTTGGATGTTGTGACTGACCTGCTTTTTCTTTCTCTCTTGCTGTATCTCTCTTTCTCTCTCCAATCTGTCTTTTGCATTCTCTGTTCTCCCCACCTCCATTCCTGCAGGTTCATCATGCCTAGTGGCATATAAAAAGACTCCACCTCCTGTCCCACCGCGGACCACATCAAAGCCGTTCATCTCTGTCACTGTGCAGAGCAGCACTGAATCGGCGCAGGACACCTACCTGGACAGCCAGGACCACAAGAGCGAGGTGACCAGCCAGTCAGGACTCAGCAATTCCTCAGACAGCTTGGACAGCACCAGGACACCCAGCGTGACGAGGGGCAGCGTTGTGACTCCAGCAAGAGACACTCCCGAGTTACCTCAGAAAAATGCAACTTTGAAAAGTGACAAAGGGACTCTGACCAGCGAAGAGCCTAAAGTGGAGAATATCCCCAAAAGAAAGCTGTCGTCTATAGGAATACAAGTATGGAATAGTTTGTTTTCCTTTGTCCTAAGGAATGTCCTTAACCCATCCATTTAGCATGTGCATTTTGTGTGACCAGGTGTGCAGCTGAACTCAGAGTAGCAACAGAAACTGCCTTGTCAAACTAACTTCCTGTGTTCCTGGGGTGAAATACAGCAGAAGCTTTCCATAACAGACCAGAAAGAACTAAGTTTTTTTAGTATAAAATGTTTCATAAGGCAGTGGGACTCTGTTAACTGGATGAGTCCCTCTAAAGAGGCCTTTTGCTGCTTCTGCGCCTGTGCTCTGTACTTAACATCAATCTGCTCTTTGTCCGTCACTGTTCTAGGGACAACTCTTTTCTGAGAGGTGGGCCCTTCTACTTGACATCCATGTAACATGGGCTGCTGCAATGCAAAATGGTCCCAGGACTGCAGGCAGGAGGGAGCAGTTCCTTGCTGCTCAATTCCCAGCAGGTTGCTTCTTCTCTTGTTGAAAGCATTTAACTCTGGAAATCAGTGGAAATGAGCTGTTGATCATATAGCCAAGTGAGAACCCATTGAGTAAATCTGTGCTTTACTCAACAAACTTCAGTCATCTGCAATTGTCCACTATTCCTGTGGACAGATTTCCCGGTTACAGTTGGCTGCTGTGAGCACTTGGGCAAATCCAAATGCAGGTTCTGGGCTTTGAGCCGCCACATGTTTTTATGCTCAATAAGTTCTCCATTGGCTTTACAATAAGGCTAGCTGGCAAGTTGGCACATGCGCTAGTGAAGGCTTTTCTGCAGGGCTAGTGGGACAAAATACTTACTGAAAGGGCAGCAAGGCAAGAGAACTCCCGTTGGAGAGGCTGACTGCCTGCCTGTCCCATTCCTTTTCTGAGCTGGTTCCCCAACCACCTGCCCCACAGCCTGGATTTTCTTCCTAAACCCTTCTAGCCCTCTTATCCAGAGGTGTGAAGGGTGTCAGTCTCTGGGACATAGGAAGCTGGGCTTTGCTGTCAGTCTCAATCAGATCACTGTACTCTCTTGAGTCTCTTAGCCTTTGGCCATGTCAGATACCCATACAGTTGGCCCATCAGGAATATGGGACATGCAGCCCATCCTCAGCATGCCACAGCTGAGCAAACAGCAGTGGATGGCAGAGCTGAGGGCTTTAGAGCAGGTACCTGGCAGGACTGATGCTCAAGTGGAGGCCAACCTGAGCAGTAGCCTTGTGCCTCTCATTAGAGACCCCTCCAGTTGATGTGTGGTGTCGGCATGCTGTGTGTGTGTGTACAGCACTCCTGGTCTACTAATGTGAATTCCAGCAGCAAGTTCTTGTGTCTGTTTTTGTCTGTATTTTTCTTGTTCAATAAGGTTGACTGCCTTCAGCCAGTGGCAAAAGAGGAGCCTCCTCCACCAGCCACCAAATTCCAGTCCATCGGGGTACAGGTAGAGGACGAGTGGCGGTAAGTGAAAGGCGCAAGCTTTTGTAGTTTCCTTTCTTTTCAATTGTGCTCCCCCCACTTTTGCTTAGACCTTCTCCCCTTCTTTGTTCCAATATGAATGGTGTTGAATGGGGGCCCATGGAGAGCTCTTCCTCCACAGCACACAGCACTTGTTCTGTAAACAGCCAAATCAATGGGAGTTTGAAATTTCAAATGGAAGTACAAGATGTAATTACAGATGTGCGTCAGTCCTCTCAGCTGAATGCCTATTGCAGTAAGCAGGCAACCTTATAATTTTGTCTGTCTGAATGTGTGGTGTGTGTTTGTGTGTGAGGAGAGGCAGGGTGGGCAGGGTGAGGCTCAGCTGCAGGCATAATAAACAAGTGCATTTTACTGTCAGTGTGTGTGAGGCCAGCCAGGGTGAGTTCTGCTCTTTAATGTTTGGTTTTGATCTCTCTAGAAACAGCCACTCTCGCAGCATGTCCACCAAACAGGACACAGACTCTGACACACAGGAACCTAATAACTCTAGCTGTAAATCATCTGAGAGAAGCCTCGCTGAGTGCCCCCAACACAACAACTCTGTTGGTGGTGATGCCACTACCAGGCAACCAGCCAAGCCCTCACAGATTAAGAGAAACCTCTCCTATGGAGAAAACAATGACCCAGCCCTGGAGCCTTCCTCTCTCCCTCCTCCTGACCCCTGGCTCGAGACGTCCTCCACCTCACCATCAGAACCCACACAGCCAGGAGCCTGCCGGCGGGATGGATACTGGTTTCTGAAGCTGCTGCAGGCAGAAACAGAGCGGTTAGAAGGCTGGTGCCGCCAGATGGACCAGGAGACCAAAGAGAACAATCTCTCTGAAGAAGGTAGGTGGTGTCAGCCCTCAGGCACCAGGCGGGAGCAGCCCAGCAGCTCCTCCTCTGGAGCTGTAACTGAGTATTGGATCAGCTTTCTGCAGTTGAATTCCTGATAGCCCACAGTGAACATGGAGATGAGTTTGGGACAATAAATACTTTGGGAAGGGTAAGGTAACTTCCTCTAGCAAATGGGATAAGAAATAGCACTGTGATGCAGTATGTAAGATGTGCAGCGCATGGTGCAGCTTCTGACCATTCAAAACTGCTAAAAGCTTAAATGGATTGCTTTCCAGGAAGGCTGTGAGATCCTTCTTCCTGCATAACCCACTGTACTCCAGTGGGCAGGTAAAAACTTAGTTGGCAGTGGGGCAGAATGAATGTGACTTATGGGCTGTTTGATCTGTTGAATCGATGGACTTGTCTTCACAGCAAAGAGGAGGCTTCTTCATAGAGGGAAGCTTTGCTGAATTAGTGCCAAGTACACACAAAACACATGTACAGGGAACACAAGGCCGCTTGATTGTATTGGGTTCAGTCCCAATCGGGCTTGTTATACTATTTTCAAATGAGTTGGCAAAAACCTGTGCTTCTTGCAGTGAAAACCGTGCCTGTGGTGCACAGAGTGACAGAAGGGGCTGACTAGGCTGCAGAGGGCAGGATCTTTGTTTAGAGTCTGGTTGATTTATTTTCTTAACACCTTAGAAAAGTGAAATAATGGTGAGACTTAGTTATAGCTCCCTCCCACTGCTAGGGCTTGGAGAACTAATCTCTAATCCTATTGCACTAAGATGCTGAACTGGCTGCCAACCTGGACATGAGGTGCCAAGGCTTTCCGTGCATTGGGGATGCCCTTGTTTTGCCTGTGGCAAGAGTGCTCTGGCAAGAAAAGGCACTAAGACCAGTGTGGTGTTATGTCTGTGACCTTAAGAGCAATCTCAGAGTACATTCTGTAACTGAGAAGTTGATGGGTATGGAGGAGCCCAGCTTGCACTTGTCCCACCAAGATCTAGAAACATTCAGAACTGATTCAGTAGGTGCAACAGCAGAGCAGGGAGGAGGAGTTAATTCATCCCTGTTTGTGGTACAGTTGCATGCACTGTGGGTCTCTCAACCATGCCCTTGGAAGGGAAAAGCCCATACAGTGTTCTCCATTAATGAGCACAGGAATGTTGCCATGCCCAGAGGCTTCTTGGAAAACCCAGTAAGAGCAGTGTAAAGTCCTGGGTATTAAAAGCCCTAAGCCTGCTATTATTTTCATCCCTGCTGGTAAATGGACTTTGGAGACAGATCCCCTGTTCCTTGCTACTTTGACCCCGTGCATTGAGTGCAAGAGCAGGTTGTGCAGAGCTGCTCACTGGGTTGTGCTAATGGCTTGTCTGATGGGATGAGGGCAGTTCAGGGTACGTTCTGCCCACTCCAATACAGTGTTCTCAGGTTGACCTGCTTTTGACCTGCTCTAGAAGGAGCAATAGTAGATGACAAAGACTTAAATTGTTTCAATGCATTTTCTTTCCCTGAGAGTAGTGAGTTCCTTGGGGATCTCTGAAACTCCTTTTCTAATGAATCAAAAGTGTTTCTTTACTCCAGAAACACTTGAGTTCATTGCTGCATTTAATAGTCTGTTCTTGGTTTCTTTTATCCCTTGCAGTCTTAGGAAAAGTCCTGAGTGCAGTGGGCAGTGCGCAGTTACTAATGTCTCAGAAATTCCAGCAATTCCATGGCCTCTGTGAACAAAACTTGGTGAGTCTGGATCTATTTCTCCTAGTTTTAGAGAGGGGGATGTATGTTTCAACAGCATAACACAGACATGATCAGGTATTAACAGGCTGCTATCACTGTGAAACCAGAGTCAGTGTAGCTGTCACCTACAACCTGACCGCCGTGCTGCATGAATGCTGCTTTAAGCCAGCAGCTGAGCAGTGGGAGGCTGTCACCTCACCCTCTTCTGCACAGACAGTTGTTGGGCTGTGCTGTGCTCAGGGAGGAATGTTTGCAATTCCTTTTGGTGTTTATGTGAGCACTGGGGAATTCTCTTGAGCTGCTGCTCAGGGCATGCTGAATACACCAAGTCTCTGAGTCTGAATTGTCAGCTGGCCACACTGCTGTTTGTCCTGGAAACAACTACTTATTTCTCCTAAAGAGCTTTCTTGAGGGGAATCGCTGAGGTTTTGCCAGGTGGAGGGGGATGTTTGAAAAGCCTGTCCTCCTCCAGACATGCTCGTTTTGCGTGTTGCTTACAGGTATGGTAGGACTGTCCCTCTGGGGTCACTAAGCACTGTTTGGGTTGGGTCTCATTGAATGTAATGCAAGAGTTTGCCTTGCTGAGAGCTGAACAGGGCTGATGTGGGGGTAGATAGGAATCTGTGTTTTGGTGTTTTCACCCCAGCCTTTATTGTGGTACTCAGATTGTGCAGACTTCCGCAGAGGTGAATTCCCCTTTACTTGCAAAAAACACGGAGGAACTTGGGGAGGAGGAGGAGGGGTGAAGTGCTGAGCATCTGTGTGCTGATCTCTGGCTGATCACAGCTGAGGGATTACCAGCAGCACCACTACCTGCCTGGCTCTCAGCAGAGTTTTGGGATGAGAGCACCTTTTGACCCTTGGTGCTGAGCTGCTCAGACCTGATCCCATGGTTTCCTGAGATGATCCAGGCATATGATGGCAGTTCAGATGTCTCAGAAGAATCTGTTCATGGAAGAATCTTAGGCTACTTAAAAGTTTTCAGCCTTGCTTGAGAAATACCAGTGCTTTCAGATTGAAATTACTTCGCTACATCGCCCACAAAACACCCATGAAAACTTTGGCTTCTTTGGATCACTGTACCTAGCATGCCAGTTCTCAGGTGCTAGAGCTGTGCTTTACATCATGTTGTGCTCAGTTCCATTATTACCACCCTAAAATCAGGATCTCTCTGTAAGAAACCAGTGTTCTAGCTCTGAATCACATGTTGGGGACCTTCAGTTGGAGAACATTTCTGAAAGGGTTTTTTATGCTTTCCCTTCTAGAACCCTAATGCCAATCCCAGACCCACTGCCCAGGACCTAGCTGGGTTTTGGGATCTCCTCCAGTTGTCCATTGAAGACATCAGCATGAAGTTTGATGAGCTGTACCACCTGAAAGCAAATAGCTGGCAATTGGCAGAGACACCGGAGAGAAAGGTGCGTGTGGGGTTGTTGAGACTGGCCAGAGCACCTTGCAGACATTTGAGTATTTGGGGTCTATTTCTGTCTGAAAATAGAAGATCTCTAGGGCTTTTACCTTCTTGCCCTTGTGCAGTGTAATCTCACAGCCTTGCAATGTACTGAGACCATTCCTCTTGAGTAGTAGTGGAAACAATTTTGTACAAGGGGAAAAAAGTGCTATGATGGAGAGAGAGCAGAGTGATGAGTGGTGGTGTGTGCTTAAAGCAGGGATGCAGAGGCCTCTAGTGTTACAAGCACTGTATGAAGAGGTTTTAATTATTCCTGGTATTGGAGTAGTCTAAAAACACCTACTGGAACCTTTTAAAAATGCAGCACAGGCTGGGGCCAGGCTGTCTGACTAGGCAGAAGGATAGGCAGGAGGACTATGGCTCTGGGCAGGGTGGCATATCAAAGTTGAGTTCAGTCTTCATGTGCTCTGACCTGTAGCTGGGGCAGGCTGACTCTACAAACCCTAGTCTACTTCACCAAAGGCCTGTGTACAATGTAATGCATAATAGCACATTTGTAGACATTGGAGAAGCTGATTTTTGAGTGTTTGCTCAAGAGCTGCTCTTGCTTCTGTCACCTGACCCTCTCTCTCATTGCTTAGTCCCTCATGCCATAAGTCCCCACTGCATCAGAGCAAGCTTCAGTATGTGCATTTTGATGCTTGGGTTTTTCCTTACTGTCTCCCTAAAGGAAGAGAAGAAACCACCCCCTCCAGTGCCAAAGAAGCCAGCCAAGTCCAAATCCCAGCTGAACCGGGACAAAGCCTCTGATTCAGACAAGCAGCGCCAGGAAGCCCGCAAGCGTCTTATGGCAGCCAAGCGAGCGGCCTCTGTGCGGCAGAACTCAGCCACGGAGAGCGCGGACAGCATCGAGATCTACGTCCCCGAGGCCCAGACCCGCCTTTGAGCCCAGGGGCAGAGGAAGGAACCGCGTGGTTTTTATAAGTCATTAAAAAAGGCAACAAAAAAACACAAAAGGTTCTCTTAAACTAGTGTGGTTTCTTGAGTCTGGAGACAATGAGCCATGCTCGCAAAGGGCTCCCGAGTTGGCTTTTTTTTTTCTCTCAGCTTTAAGTAATGAAGATTTTGAAAAAAACAAACAAAACAACAAAAAAAAGAAATCCCCCCTCATTTTCTCCCTGGCTGTGGTGTTGCTGAAGGGACTGAACAGACTCCTGGAAACTCCGACCCCTCGACTTGGACCTTCAGTCTTTTTACTTATTCTATCTAATGAGAATTATTAGCTTGTTTACAAGAAGAGGACAAGACAACATGAAGCCTTGAGCACTTGCCATGCTGTGTTCTTCCTCCTCCTCGGTTCTGTTCTTCCTTCTCATCCTTTTAGTTTTACCTGCTCCTGCTTCCTTTCTCCCACCCTTTTGCATGGCTTTGTTTAACAGTGTTAGAAACAGCCTCTCTTCCACCGAGCTCCCGAAGAGAACACCCATTCAGTGTGTACTACTGTTGCACTCTGCTAGCAAGCAGCCTTTCTCGGGGTGGGGGGGTGCTTTGTTTTCCTTTTGATGGGGGATACTGGGGTGGGGGGGAGGGTGGGGTGGGCAGGGACAGGGCAGTGGGGTTTGTATTCCTCTTGTTTGATTGAAGTTGAGAGGATGACAGGGTCTGTGGAATGTAATTGCAGAGTTGTTGAAATGCAGCCCAGAAGCAAATGTGCAATAAGGTAGCAAAGGCGGGGGGACAGTGCTTGGCTGGCTGATTGGAGGGAGCACTACCCTTACTCCAGGCCCAGGAGCTAAAGGAGCGCAGAGCAACTGCAGGCACGATCCACACATGCTTCACTTTGATTTTGATTTTTTTCTTTTCCTCCTCTTTTGTTTTTTATGAGATTATTTTCCTTGAATTGCTTGTTGAGAAAGAAGCTGCTACACTGGGGGGGACCTGTTTCACAGGGGGAGAGCTGGGAGCGTGTGATGGTATTTCAGGGTGGGAGGAGTGGGTTTTGTACAGAGGAAGGCACAGGTAGCTGGTGGTAGGCTGCCTGCCTGTATGTATGTGTACATATGCACATATACACTTAGTAGTACCTGTACATTTAATTCATACACACGTATACATGCCCATACACACAGTGCAGACGGTGTGCTTAAAAGCACCTTGGTGAGAATGGGCATATGTATAGCATATATTTTTACATGTACTATATCTAGATGTGTGTAAAAGTGTGTGTAAAAATATATACCCTGTGTGTAATCAGATGACTATTTTTTCCTTATCTCCCTGCAATCTGGGTAGAGGAAGGATTGCTACATATTTTTTAGCTCTTTTTTTTCCCCTTTGTAGATCTCCTTTTCAGCCTGGCTTCTTGAAGCCACATCTGCCACCACCAAATTCTTTGCCACCCCCTCTAAAAAACAGAGCATATGGCCTCATTCTGAGTGATCCTGGTGGGATTGGGGGGGGGGGGGTTCCATCACTTGCTTCAATGACTTGGGGTATTGTGTGTTACTTTCATGGGGGTAGAGTCCCAGAGGTGAAGTCTGAATCTCAACAAGGGTGTTGGTGATCCCGGAGGCAAAAAATAATGGGAAATCATGAATGAGGGCTGAGTTACCATTATATGCTGTAAACTGTTGTCCATGCACGGGTGCTCTTAGAGATTTACTCTCAAATGTGGAATTGGGTTTAATGTAACTCAAATCCAGCATTGGTTTTGATGGTTGTGGGTAGAGACACTGATGTGTTGGGTTGCGCTGTTGTAAAGATGCTGTTTTAGAGATCTCTAGCGTTGAAACTGGGGCGCGAAGGAAAAGGGCGGTTGGTTTGTCTGTTCTTATTTACTACTCCAACCGTGTCTGAGGCTGCTGTTGGGGAGCTGGCCTGGAAGGCTGGTTTTTCTGGGGCTCATTTTGTTTCCTGCCACCTTGGAGGAGAACTCGCAGCAGCAAGGGCAGCTGGCTGACTTACCATACCAACCACAATAAATAAACAGATGCAGTCTGACTTTACAGCGCCTGCTGGTCTCTCTCCCTCTTTATTCCCAGTGGGGTGTGTGGTGCCGGGCTGCAATGGGCTGGGGGAGGGACTCTATATATTTAATCTTGACAGCTTTATAAATGTACATATATATATTAAAATATCTACAAATATAGATGTATATGTCTGAAAACGATGTGTTTATACATAATCATACCCCTTTAGTTAGGTAATTCTCTATATATAAATCTGGTTTTATTCCTCTGGGTCCTGAGGTGGCAGCAGCCAATCACGGGGCAGCCTGAGAGCACGTGGATGTCAAGAAAGACCTCTCAGCCAATCACAGAGCTGGGTGACGTTTAACAAAATGGCTGCTCCCTGTTATAAGATGGCGGGTGAAGCAAAATGGCTGCGCCCTGTGTACATAAGGGGTGGGCCTTCTGCGTTCATGCACTTCCGGGTAAGCTAGTAGGCGGGGCGGCTGGTGCAGCCAATCACAGCAGGCTATGTGACTGCCGTGGCAAATGGGGTGCGTTTGTGCCGGGAGGGGGCGGAGCTTGCAGTGGGGGCGGGCCCCGGCGGCGGGAGGGCGGGGCCGCTGCTGCGCCCGGGCGGAGGGGGCGGCTCCTGGGTCGGGGCTGGGCGGGGCCTCGCGCCGCTGCCTGCCTCAGCTCCCCTCAGGCCCCGGCGGCTGAAGCGGTCCTGGCGCGGGGCTCGGCGGGGCACAGCCCCGGTGTTGGTGCCCCGGTCTGAGGGCAGCACCGGCGGCGTGACCCCGTGAAGGGTGAGCGCTGCGCTGTGCATCCCCTGTATGTCCCTGACGGAGGCTGCCTGCTCCGCGCCGCCCTGCCTGCTCCGCGCCGCCCTGCCTGCTCTCCTCTGCTCCGCGCTCCGTTTTTCCTGTGAGCACCGCGTGTGCCGCTGCCTGCCTGCAGGACCCCGCGGTAGCCGCCCCGCACGTGTCGCTGGAGGCGGGTGTCCCAGAGCGCGCCACACGCGGGCCATGGTGTGTGCCCTGGGAAGCAGAACCGGGAGAGCGAGGATTAGGCAGGTATGAGCAGCCCAGCGGGAAGCAGGAGGGGATGGGTGGCACTGCACTGACCACACGTCCCTGTGGGCTCAGACACCGCCCTTGCTGTTCGTTCCAGTCACGCCGTTCTGGGGTGATGCCCTGCACTGTTCCCTCACCTGAGCGAGTCACCCCTCACACGGGTCCTCAGGAGCCCTGAGGTGCCCGCCTGAGGCTGCAGGAGGGGCAGGCAGAGTTCACATTCGTTGAGTTCACAGACCCCGGCCCCAGTGCTGGGCCCCTGCCACGTTCCTCACCATGAGCACAGAGCACAGGCTGGGGGTGCCTGTTGCTAGGCCTGTCACTAGAGTTGGCCAGGGATTTCCCTGAGGCCATGTGCCTCTACCCTTCCATAGGGCAGGGGAGCCGGGGAAGGGGTGCAGAGCCCATAGGATCACCCTATGCCACAGGAGGCCAGGGCTAAGGGGGCTGCAAAGGGCTTGCACTGGTGCTAACCTCTGCCATGGTGGAGGGCACATCTCACCCCAGGGGAAGCAGTCATCAGCCTGGCACAGAGCCTGCAGCCCTGAGCTGAAGGCTCCATGTGAAGTACCAGCATTCACACTCCTATTGCATACAAGGGGCTCACTTAGCCCTGAGCCCAGCTCTGCTGCAGTGCCTGTGCTGCCCGTATCCTCTGGGTCTCTGCCTCTGCCCATCTCACAGGCTTCAGCCCCAGCAAACTGTAAAGGAACCCCACTGACATCGCTTCTTTCTTCCCTTTCCAAGGGGCTGCTTGTCTCATTTCCCCAGTGCTGGCCAGAAGGAGAGGAGACACAAACACCATCAGCCCTCTGCTGCTGCCAAATGCTTCCTGGCTCTGTGATCAGATGCTGTGGGAAGCGAGCACGTCACATCCCATCAGACCAACCGATGGTGCACGGCCCGTGCCAGGCACTGGCTCTGCTTCTTTCACACCCAGCACATTCCCCAGGCCCCAGAAGCAGCTTTGGCAGACATCAGGAGGTGGGAGCTGGTGGTAAGGGAGGAGCAAGTGAAGCCCCCCACAGGCGACAGAGTCCAGGCTCACACACGGCTCGTACTTAAAAAACAAAAAACAAACTAGAAAACTTTTATTTGACAACGGAAGAGCGAAGAAAAAGGTATTTACAGCAGTTTTGTTTTGCTCCGTACATTTCATTCCAATAATCCCTGCCCTCCCCACGCTTTCTGGTCCATCTCCAGGTCCATGGCCCAGGCAGAGCTGTAGCACTCCTGCCCTTGGGGAGGAAACCACTTTGGTTTGACTGGGGCAAAATTAATGGGAGGAGACCAAAAAGCCTCTCTGGGAGGAGGAAGCAGCTCTGCAGGGTGGGGGCTACCTAGAAATAAGGGAGGGAGACCTAAAATTCAGGAAGGAGGCAGAGAGCAAAGGCTGGGCATAAAATGGAGCTGGGGGAGAAGAGGAAGGGGATGTTCACAGCCACCCCATGAGCATCCTCTGTGTATGCCAGTGCTGGAGCCACCCCTGTGCAGCTCAGGGGCACCCAGCCTGTGACACAGCACTGGCACAAACCACCTGCAGCCCCAGCAGCACTCAGGAGCTCCTCTCCCCATCACCTTCTCTCTGAAGAAAAGGGAAGGGCAACACCAGTCACCAAAACTAGTGCTGCTCTCTTCCAGGCCCCACCACCCTGCAGGGTGCTGCTCCCCCAGAAACCTCTGGCTCCAACCACTGCAGAGCACCAGGTCCTCTGGACATTATTAACTAATCATGCAACTCAACAGTCAGGCTAATTTCCTAGGATTAGTGTTTCTCAGGATAGATAACATAGGTGTGCATCACTCTCTAACTTACATTTTGCAGTGGAACAGCAATAGCTCAGTCTCAGGACCAGCACAGCACCCAGACTGTCGGTGAGCAATGCCCAGGCTGGGGCACAGGCAGCTCCCAGCAGGGACCAGCTTGTCACTAGAGGTCCCCAGCACCGCGCAGCCACCAGCACCAGGAGAGCAAGAGGAAGGGTGCAGGGAGCAACAGGACTCATCCCTCCACTTCCCAGTGCAGTTGGTGGATGAGGCAGCTCTGTTTGCTGGGAGCCATAGGCTGCAGGCTGTGAGTGCTGCACTAACAGGTCACCACACAGGCCCCTGCCCACAACACACCTCTTCCCACACTAGTTTTTAACCAAAAATGAGAAAATCAAGAAGTTGGATATAAAGTTTTCACAGTCTGAGATTCACATCCACCCCCAGCAGCTGCCTGCAGTCAGCACCATGCAGGCTGTGCACCGTGCTCTCTGTTCCAGGGCAGAACATTGAGCAGGAACTAGAGAGGAACACGGGGGGGGGGTTACGGAAATGCCTTAGAGAAGAAACAAAAACATAATAAAAATCATATCATAAAGCACAATTAAAGGGAAAATGTTTCAAAAAAAAAATGCTAAACAGCACCATCAAGATTTCTACTGGCAGCATCTAAACAAAAAAGGAGGGTCCCGTGTTTTCCATGTGGAAAAAATGCCACAGGCTTCAGGTTTCCAGTTCATCTGTGCTTTGCCATTCGCTGGGCAAGGCAGGGCTCTGCCAGCACAAGGTACCAGGAGGGCCCTCCACAAACAAAGGGGAAATAAAAAGGGGGGAGGGAGGGGAAGAGATGAGAGATTTGGGAGGAAAAGCTTTTCATCCACAGTCCTTAAAACAGACACCAACTGTCAAACAAACATAAATCCTCTCTTTCTCTCCCTGAAGAAGCGGCGTTGGACCCTTGTTGACAGGGCAGAGAAAAAGAAGTCAGCAGGTTTCCCAAGGGGAGCTCCACAGTAACCCTCAGTGGCGGCAGGGAGAGGTCAGTAAAGCTGCAAAGGTCTTTTCACAACGGCCACATCCTCTCAAGGGCAGCAGATGGGAGCCATGGGACAGCCCCTCCTCTCCCCATCTTGGCTGGCACAGAGACCAGAGCCCCACAAAGGGCAGGAGTCCTCTTCCATGACGAGCTGGTCGGGGGGTGCAGGCAGGCGGGTGGCACCAGGGGGGGACAGGCACCCCGAGGACCTGGCCATGGGGTTATTTGGAGAGGGCAGCTGCAGGGGGCTCAGTCTGGGGTGAGAGGGGCAGCTGCCCCCCCTGCCGCTGCGACTCCAGCTCGGCCGCCTTCTGCAGCGCCACCTCCACCAGCAGCTGGAAGCTGCTGAAGTCATCCCCAAAGAGCTCGGGGGGTGTGGGGGGCGGCGTGTTGAAGAGTCCGCTGGTGGGGCTGGCCGCCTCGGCACGGGCCAGCAGGGTCATGGTGCTGCCGGGGGCACCCAGCGCTGCCTTGGGAACAGGGTCTGGCTCCGCTCGCTGCGGGCCAGGCGGCTTCTCCCAGTCAGAGCTGTGGGCGTTCACCACCGTGAGGCTGCTGCCGAGCGCCTGGGCAGGGTGGCACAGTACCTGTGGGCACACGGACATGGACAGCACCTTGGAGGCCCCCGCAGCCGTCACAGGGGGCACCACCAGCACCCCAGAGCCAGCAGCAGCCCCCCGTGGCAGGGCCACTTCGCCAGCTTTGCCCCCTCGGCGGGAGATGGTGAACTGGTTGGGGTCCTTCCCATCCTTGCGCAGCATGTCGGGGAGCAGCCGCCGCCGTGCGTTGATGAACCAGTTGCAGATCTAGGAGGACAGAAGGGCACAGCGCTGTCAGCACAGGGCTGGGAGCCCAAAGCCAAGGCAGCAAAAGCCTCCCCAGACCCAGCAAGCAGCTCCCACGCTGGGTCTGCCCCCCAGCCCTGCACCTCCTTCCCGTGGGGCTCCGCAGAGGCAGAGCTGCTCCAGGCAGGGCTTGTCCAGGCACACACGGAAACCCCAATGCCGGCTGCTTCCTGCCTGGCACCACCAGCCCCTTCCTCTCTGCAGCCCGGTCCGGGCTGCCTGTGGCACAACGCTCCCCCTGAGCCCTGCCAGCACACCCTGGCAGGAACCATGCATGGTGCCAGTGCCTGACACACCACTAGCACCTTCTCGTCTTGCCAGTATCAGAGTCTTGGCAGTTCTGGGGATGAGCCACCCCATGATCCACAGCAGGGCTGCACACTGGAGCTGCCCAGCCCGCTTCCCCAGGGAAGGATGGGCTCAGCGCTGACACCCCTAAGTCCCAGCAGCTGACAGTGCCCAGCCTTGTGCAGAAGCAGGGTGCAGCCTCCAGCACTCTCCTGAGGGTCCCTCCTGTCCCCCAGCCAGAGCCTGGAGCAATGCACAGAGCCAGCATGGAGCCCAACAGCATCCGGCAGGTGTTTGTTCCGGGGGGAGTTTTCCCTGTCTCCAGGTGCCAGCCTGGATGGGAGCACTGAGGTTGTACAGAGCAGACAGACAGCAGCATGGATGGAAAACCCTAAGACCCATCAGCTCACATAGCTGCAGCCCCCCATCCCCTAAGGGATGCAGTACATCCACACCTTCCCGTGCCTCCTGCCAACAAGGCTACAGCCAACTCTAAAGGCTCTTCCAAACATCTGCACACCGAAGAGGAAGCCCTTCAGAAACACAGCAGCCATGTATTCAGCCACAGCCATGTATTGTTTCAGCATCTTTCTATAAAATGCTACATTAAAATAACTGCTTTCTTCCTAGAAAACAATTAGAAGAGAATAAATCGGGGGGGCAAATGACTGATCTTTGCTAAATCAACAGCAATGGAAAGTATTTCCCCCAGGGAGAGAGAACTCACCACAACTTCGATCGCAGTGAGATCTCAGTTGTTCTTTGTCTTTGAGACTGTATTTGTCATTTAACACCCTCACATACACCCGTCTCACCCCCTTTTCCCTTCCAAACCCTCCCTTGCTAGCCTTAGCTGAGTCCCCATGACATGATCTTATGATCCCATGGCAATCAATTGCTGTAATCCCAAACCAGAGGGCTGGACTTCCAACAAAAACCAGCACTGAGAAGCTCCTAAAATCCTGCTGTGCCCCCCAACGTCTCCTTCCAACTTTCAACTCCCTCTGGAGATGGGCACAGGCACCAGTGACACCGCAGGACACTGCACGGTGTCACCCACCCGGGAGCTGGGATAAACCTCGGCTTTGAAGCAAGAAGCTTTTTGCTTCTTTCCAAGCACGGCCATGGCTTGGCCCCACCACAAGCACACCCTGGGCTGTCACTTTGGGCAGTGTCTGTCCCCACCACCATCACGAGAGCAGCATTCCCTCTGCAGGAAGGAAATGCCCATCCCCGCAGGAGGGCACAAGCTTGGAAAGCTGCTGTTGTCTGGGAAGCCTCGCCAGGAGCAGGCATCGCTTTTGTACCTCCCCACTTTCTGCCCTGGAGAGCTGGTGGTGCTGCGCTCCTGATCCCTGATGCCAGCGCCCGGCTTCAGCGCCCTGGACACACAACTGAACAACCAGGGGTGCACGGCCCATGGCAGCAGCAGAGCCCCGTGCTCAAGAGGCTCCTGCAGGGGTCGGATCAGCGCTGACAAATCAAACCCTGAAGCCAAAGCATGTCCCACACCTCCACCCAACAGGCTTCTGCTCCCAGATGGAGCAGCCCCCACTGCAGCCTGTTGGGTCACCTCAGACTGACAGAAACCCGTGACAGCCATGAGAAATGCCCCTGGAGGGGACCCCCAGCCTGAGGGGCACTGGGGCAGCCTCTGCACCAGGCACACAGTGGCTGCAGCGAGTCCCATGGGACAAAAAGCCAGTGCACGGCAAAGCCGCAACTCAAAACAAACCCATGTGCCTCCAGCATCCTCCTTGCACCCAAACTGCTCAGCGCATAAATACCTGCAGTCCCCCTGCCACAAGCCCTTGGGTAAACCCCTGTATGCCAGAGGCCATATATCTGGGTTTGTGCTGTCCACACCAGCCCCAGTCCATGACAAACCCAGACTCCCACAGCCCCAAACCCCATTGCTGTGCTCCCCACCACACTGACCTGAACCCTCCCGGGACCAGCACCTCAGAGCAGCTCGGACACAAACCTGGTGCAAAGCCAGGACTTAAATAATCCATTAAAATGAAAAGAAAGTTAGCCTTGGCCGGGAAGACGGAAACTAGACACAGCCACTGCCCACACACCGGTGTCTGGCTGGCCAGGGCCATGCTGAGCTGCAGGGAAAGAAGCCAGAGGTGCAGGGGAAAGCCCAAGGAGGGGAGCTCAGCTGCAAACCCACTGCCCCTTGCCTGCTGCCCTGCACACAAGAGCTGTTTCCTACCCTGCTGTCAGAACCAGAGCATCTCCTCCTCTGTCAGGAAGGCTGCTGGTGTTCCTATGGATCGGCGGGACAGGCAGCTCTTCCTGACACCCTAAGAGCAGGCAGGGTGAAAGCTAAAGCTGGAAGGAAAAGCACTGCTCATCCCCATTGCTCCTGGCTGGGCATCCATTACAGCACCCCAAGGAGAACATCAACCCACAACCACGAGCAAGGCAAGGGGACTCCTGCCCTAGAGCCCTCAGCTGGGCTGGGGTCTCTTTAATACATCTGGTGTAAGCTGGGGCAGTTGGGCCAGCCAGCACTTGGTGCTGCAAATGCCCACCCTAGGGTGGCTGTTCCCTGCCCAGTGCTGTGTGCAGAGAGACAGTGGCTCTGGCCCCTTTACTGGGGGTTGCCCAGGGGAAGAGGATAAAGCAGTCCCTCCTGAAGCCCTCCCACCTGTAGTGGCTGTTACTAACAGACTATTGCTGAGTTGGTCCCCATCCCACTCCATCCATCTTCTGTCTGGCAAAAAAGCTCTACTCCAGCACTGCCATAAAACTGGTCCCCAAGGCTCAGACCTCTTCCCAGAAAGATGCTGCCATGTGCCAGTGGCTTTGCTCTCCTGCATTCCCTCCCTTGCTTCCTCACTGCCCCTCAGAGGAAAGTGATTCCAGCATCCCAAATCCTTTGGGATCTTCAGCAGGCTTCTCACAGTCTGCCTCTTCCCAAGCACTGTGGCACAGGACCCAGCGGCATCCCCGAGACGCGGGGACTGGCTCCTACCTGCAGCACAGAGAGGCTGGTCTGCCCCGAGAGGCTGAGCTTCTCCTGCTCCGAGGGGTAGGCATTGAAGCGGTGCTCGTACAGCCAGTCCCGGAGGATCTTCACGGACTCCTTGGGGAGATTGCCCCTTCTCTTCCTCTTGTTGGGCTGCGAGGGGTCGGGGGACGTGGCGCTGTCGTCCTCCCCGAGGTCACTATCCGACATGGTGGAGCTGCCCGCGGACCTCTCCTGGTTAAAGCCTGCTAAGGGGAGGAACCAAACAGCGGGCATCAGGCTGGGAGCGCACGGGGGAGCACAGCCACAGCCCCCCCCGCACCTCGAACATGGGGGGCGGCTCCTTGCCCAGCTTCGGGGTGATGCAGATGAGCCCCCCGAGGGGGTGAAGAGTTACAGGCACCGGCTGAGCCCCCCCGCCCCTCCCGGCGCGTTGCGAGGCTCGGGGCAGCCGATAACAAACGGAGCACTGCAGCGGGGGGGGGGACTCCAAGCAAAGCAATCTCGGCCGGAGGAAGAGGCCGGAGCCACTGCGGGGCGAAGGCACCACGCGGGGTCATTGTGCGGCGGCGCGGCCTCCCCGTGCCGCTGTCACCGCCGGGCCCCCCGCAACAGGTACCGCGGGCCGGGCCCCGCCGACACAAAGCGGGGGAGCGGCGAGACCGAGCCCGGCCCCGGCCCC
>WYDI02027427.1:7806-21348 GCA_009867235.2 Psittacus erithacus | reverse complement strand
TCTGCCTATAGAGTGCTTCATCCACAGAGTCCTCTTGATCAGGTGGTCTGTAACAGATCCCCACAGTAATGTCTCCCGTTGCTGTTCTCCCTTTAGCCCTTACCCACAAACTCTCTATTGTCTGCTCACCTGTCCCCAGGCAGAGTTCCATACTCTCCAGCCTATCCCTACCATAAATGGCAACTCCCCCTCCCCGCCTGCCAGGCCTGTCTTTTCTAAAGAGCCTGTAACCTTCCATGCCAACACTCCAGTCATAGGATTTTTTTATTTTTCCTGAATCCTTCCACTGTCTTATGAGTGTTGTTTTAAAATGCCATGTTTTTAAAGATTCTTTAATGTTGTTACATTCCCAAATCTCCATAACAGCATTTGGGTATTTAACTTCCTAAGATGCCTTTGAAAACTCCAATTTTATTTTTGAGTTCTAAACCCTAAGCTTTGCTTACACAGTTTGTGTACATGATTACTTTTATTAGCTCACAGGTCTTTCATTATTGTGCATGTATTCAGATCTATTGTGACTTTTTCACCTTTGCACGGTGAACTGATTGAAGTCAAAGGCAAGGGCATGTGTTTGCTGATTTTTCAGAGACACAAATATCTTTTTTTTCCCCTTCACTGACACTTTGTACGGCAGTTTATCCTTGCACACCATCTATTCAGATCTGGAAAGTGTTACTCACCCATTTTATACAACTGAATTTACAAGACTAGAAAACCAGTCTTAAAATTTCATTAGGAAATGAAAATTTTCCAGACTACCGCAGTCTGTTAGAAATGTCATTTAAAGTAATACATGGGTGAGATGTACTCCCACAAGCTGAAATGTAAGAGAAATTTAGCTGATCTATAATAGTGAAAGAGACATGAGGACACACTCTGATTACAAACTGATGAAAAGTTACAATAAATCTCTCTGTATATGTCTTAAAAAAAAAAAATAAAAAAAATTCCAATTTCATTGTTGTCAAGCTTATATATTCAGAGTCTGTCTCCTGTCTGTAATCTTATGCTCGCCATTCTCTCCAAGGAACACAATTATGTTAGTTCCAAATAAGGGCTCTTTGATCTCTTTTTATTCCTCCTTTGTTTCTGCACAATGAAAGTGAGAGGAACTCAATTAAAGTGACTTAGTCTAGTCTCTTGACAGAAGTTGTTACAAGTAAAGGGCTTGATTCTCTCTTCAGTTAAACAGCGTTTTGCCAGTGTAGCTACAATGATGCAATTGACACTATCAGAGTTGCATTGATGGAAAGCTGGTATAATGGAAGAAAGGATCAATCCTGAAGTTTCTCCAAATAAGCCATTTGAACAAACGACCACATTCTTTTTCTCAGCTAAATTGAAAGCAATTTAATTGGCTTTCAGAGCAGGCTATTCAGTGAAAGATTCCCAAACTGAAGGTGATCATGTTTTCAATATGACCAAGAGATGCATGTTTGTGACAAAGCTTTTGGTTGTATTAACATCCGGTAATCCTATACAAGTAAACTTTGAAAATAATGTGCCCATGGTTGTCACTGTTGCCAGATGTTAAATCAGGCATGTTGCTCAGATTTTTTTCACAGGAGACTGATGTCTTAAACTCTCTTATCATACACCACATGTTAACAGTCTCTGTTCTGAGAAAAGCCATGAATTTCAGGTAGTATGCATTCAGCTATTACTTTACAATCCAGATAATATTCACCATCCTCAATATATGTTTTTAGGTCTAAAATCAGTCTGTCTTGTGTAAAACCCAGAGATTTGCTAGAGCCTGCAGGGGTTCCAAACACTTGGTAATTACTCCAAAATAAAATATTTCTTTTGATAAAATGGAAACCTTAAATATTACTACACATGTTGCTGTTCACAAGGCGAGTTCAGGACAGGAAAACTGAACAGGAAATTTCGAATATTCCAGTGAAAATAGAACACATAGGCTCTTCACCCTTTGGGAAATACAGTAATATGTCATTAGCGCTTTGTATTACTGCTGGGTTTTTTGCATAATATTTGGCTTTCTCCTGTCCAGTTTCTAATTTGGATATTAATCACTCTGGGCTCTTAGAATATATCTTTGGAGAGATTATGTCTTTATAGAGACAACTTTGAAGAAATAAAAATTAACTTGACTAGTGAACCTAATATTTTCAACTTATTTTTATTTAGGATGAGGATTTCAGGTGCTCTTGCCCCTCCTTTAATATGTGCATGAGGGTTTTTTTGTAATTTTTACTAATTTATTTGTAAACTTTTATTTGCACATGCACCCTATTATATCTGGGCAGCAGTATCGTGCTTACAAAAGCTCCACTAATGCTGTAACAGCTATCAAATACTACTTCTCCTTTACTACTTTTATTTTGAGACATTATTTTCTAATTATATCCTGTGAAGGGTTTTTGTCAGGCAGTGGAGATATTCCATGCTCAGTTGTGCACCAGCCTCATGCATCCTATAATGCTGCTGTGAAGCTCTGAAGCTCATGGTCCTTAGGTTCTCCAATTATTAAAGGTTCCCTGTCAAGCTTTATTTGGGAAATCACCTGATTTGGCTTCTTTTTACTTCTCTCAGATGCACTTTTCCCTGGTGTGCAAACTGTTCAAGGCTGTTTTCCCATTAGCCCTCAAATGTATGATAAATACAGTTCATGTAGTCTGGTCAGTTACTGTCTCCTAAGTGGTGTCTCCTTTCAGCCTTCCAGCTCCACTCTGCATCCATTTCCTGGGTCAATCCCCCTATTGCCAAATCTTATCTAGTCAGAAAGCTCATTACACTGCTTTGTAAGGCTGCCTATCTTGCCAAGAATAAGGATAAATTTTTTGACACACAATATTGTACAAATGTATCTACTTTGTTTTTCTGAAATAATTCTTCCCCTATTTTCTCATGCTTGTAAGCAATAAGGACAAAACCAGAGGCAACCTGCTTGCTACCCAGAAGACTGAAATTACAGGCAAAAGATGAAGGGTAAGCTAAGAATGTAAGCTTGGAGGTATTTTGCTTTCCTCTCCAACATCACAGTTAATTTGGCCTTGCCTGTAATGAATCTAATCTCTGGGTTATTTGATCAATTCTTAATTTAAGCAAATTCTCTCCTTGGATTCGGAGGTGATGCAGTGATTAGAGAAAGCTTTAGACAACTATTTCCTTCATGCTTTTTTCACCACATCAAATTTTTAACAATGATGATCTGCTGCTGGACCTGGCCGCTGTTTCATACTGCACCTCACAGGCTCAGAGGAACAAAAATAGCTGAAGAAAACCTAGTATAAAAAAGTTCATGGGAAAAAAAATCAAATATACATAGGAAATCTTGACTGCCATATAACAAGACTATTATGTTTTTAATATATGGCAAGAATGGAAACAGTTCAATCAATGCTATTTACCTTGTCTGTAATTGAAGAACAGTAGCCCAGTCAACGAAATTAAAGGGCAGGAAATTGTACAATTGAAAGAAACTCAAGGGGTATTGGTGTCTTATATGGCTTAGGACATTCAGGATCCAGGGCATCACGTATTAAAATACACCTGTGAGTAAAATTGAGGGTACAGATAGCAGGGCTTTTTATAAAATTTTTGTTTGATAATAATTATAAAATATGATCAGTTACAAAAGCATCCCTGTACTCCTGCCAGTTCTCTTGCTGGATTTTCCTACCCAGGCTTCAGCATCCTAAATCCTGATTACATGAGTTCCACCATCAAGAAAGGCTCTTGGCAGCTAGATTTCCACCATCTTAGCTGAGAATTTCTACCCCAGTTTGGGCTGTGCTTGTGCTCTTAGTCTGCTCACAACTATGAGCTATTCAAACTCTTCCATTTCTGTTTCTCACAAAGAAACTGAACAAACCTTTTCCACTACACAGAGTTTTGAAAAAAATACTTTTAATTTCCCTTTTCTTTATGGCAAATATTTTTTTATAGAATGAAAATCTTTTCATGTCAGTCATTTGGCTTGCATACTGAGCTTTGACTATCTCATTCATTTGCTTATTAGTAAATCCAGAATGAGAGTTTTGTATTTCAGAATCTTGCATTCTCAGTAGGACAGGAAAGTTGTTTGCTTGCAAAGATCTGAATCTGATGATACATAACACTGGAGTGAAACATTAAGACATTGCATAGTTAGAAGTATTGCTCTGTGCTCTCTAATTCTGCTCCACTGATTTCAATGGAAAATACCATCCTAAAAATGATGATGAGAAAAAAGATGAGTTATTACTTAGTTCTGCATATGTTTTTCCATATGCTAACAAGATGCAATTAGTTTAAGGTGAAACCAAGGCATCATTTCATACCCATCTAATTATGTTTCTACCCATTCATCTGATCAGGCTGTGTATTTTTGTCTGCCCTTTCTTTTTATCTACTGTGCACAATGTAGGTGCTGCCACAGGAGCAGCACATATCCTTTTAGGTATGTGCAGCCTCCCATGTGTTTGAGCCTTACTGTACTACAGTTTTATCTCCTCCACACATACCTTTGGTTTTACCAAGCTCTCAAAAGGAGGTTTATCTTAAGCTCAGTGAAGTGGAGGTCTAAATTCTGAGCTGTCTCTAAATGAATTCACTTGTTCCTGGTAAAAGGAGTTCTGTTCACACCTGTAGTGGAAATAGTTTTTTCAATATTCGTTAAATGTTTTATCCTTATTTATCTTATTTTAATTCAGCAGTTCTAAAGTACTTTTCAAAGTAATCAGGTATGACAGTGCTGGATTAATTAACAGTTGGTATGCTGCCAGCAGCTTCCTGTAATAGTATTGATGGTGATACTGATCTTATCTCATATGCTTTGCTAGGAAAAAATCCTATAGAAAGAAGCAAAGACACTATGATATGAATATGTAAGGAACGATAGGTGTCCTTCCTGCTGTTTTATGAATGTGTCTGAAGGATTTCCTTTGTGAGAGAACAGAAGCTCAGCCTATCCCTTATCTGTATTACACCACAAAAATCTATCTTCAATGACATCAAACACTTGCCTTAAAACCACAAAGCGAAGTATAAAGCAGAGTCTGAAAACACATCTTACTGATTGCACTGAAGTAGTATCATCCATGTGATTTTGAAGGTCGCTTGCTATGTGAAGACACAAGTAGTTAACATCCATGGGCCATATTTCAAGTTTCAAATTGTCAGCTACTCAGATATATTGACATTAATGAGACACATACTGAGGTCTTTGTTTTATGAAGCTGGAAGTTTTGCAATGTTTGAGCAGTCTGAGAGGCATTAAGGACATTCATGCCTTGCCACTTTTTGCTTTTGCAGTGCAAGGGGTCTTTGTTTTATTTTCTTGTCACAAACGAAGTAGAAAATATGATGTTGATAAATCACAGAATCACAGACTGGTCTGGATTGGAAGGGACCTTAAAGACCACCTAGTTCCAAACCCCCTGCCACCAACCTTCCACTAGATCAGGCTGCTTCAAGCACTGTCCAACCTGGCCTTGAAAACTGCCAGGCATGGGGCAGACATAGCTTCTCTGGGCAACCTGTGCCAGCACCTCATCACCCTCACAGTAAGCATTTTCTTCATAATACTTTCAACCTAATCATCTGTCAATTTAAAGTCATTCCCCCTTGTCCTATCACTGCATGCCCTTGTAAAAAACCCCTCTCCAGATTTCTTGTAGGCCCCTAAGAAATTTAAAAAATGAACCTAAGAATTCTTGCAGAAATACAGGACTGTGATAAATGCTTGAAGATAAAGGAATAAATAACATACTACATGTGATACAGAAAAAAACAGGTACCCCAGTTAAGACCACGTCTTAAAAACCAGCAGTGATTAGATTTGCCAAAAGCACGTCAGCTGATGTTCCTTTTCCAGCGTTCAGAGTTTGTCTCCAGTATTGACCAGCTCTGTCTAGCACAAGCTGTCTGAAAATGCACACATTTTTATCACAGTACTGTTTTTTTCATGTAGTCATCCACCAAATTTATGTACTGGGCTCTATGTATTTTCAGAGATAGGCAAAGGAAGAGTCTCTGTAGACTTCTAGAGCATTGCAGCTCAACAGAACTGCAGCACTGCTAGGATTAAAAGTCAGTAAAAAAAGTAGCTAGCCAAAGGTAGGTGGATGGACTGGATAATAACCACGGATGCTGATAAAAGTCAGCATCCATGCAATCGCTGTGCTATTTTCACATCCCTATTTGTGAATGTAAGTATTGAAGTATTTAAATTGTATTCATCAGTGCTTTTCATTTGAAAATGAAATTTTAAAAATTGATTGCCTATTTTCAAAGCATTCAGAACTTGGAAAAAATAAAAATTTAACCTGATTAAATTAGCTGTAAGACATTTTCATTGAAGTTTGGAGAAATATTTAAACTTTCTTGGGATTTGATTCCTATTGCAAACATTCCTGATTATGAGCTTAACATTTGTGTTGTTTAAAACTGGTCTGTGTATGTGTGAAGTCACGTTTTGTTGGCTTTTTGCCTTTTTTGAATTTGGTTCTTTCCTTTGCAATTTCTGTTATTACCATAATTTTATTCTCCAGACTTGCCCCTGTAGCTTGCTGCTGCTGCTACTTTAGCAACTTCTAGGCTTTTTTTTTTGAGCACAGGGGCAAAGATGTTAGTGTTTTGTTGTAAGCTAACCTCCTAAATTTCACTAATAGGTGAGGTTAAGTTTGCATGAACTACCTGTTTTTTGAAAATAAAACATTCTATAACACTCAGTTTTTGAAAAACAAAAACCCAATACACATCCCCCACATCCTCTCACCCTATAAAAAGCCCCAACCTGCTTTTGACTCCATCTCCAGCAAAAAAAATGAAATATGTTATTATGGCTATATGACTATGGCACCTGGTGCACTCAGTTATATTAATGCGTAAATGCTATTCAAGAAACAACCCACAATTGCAGGTATCACTACTAAAAATTGACTTGTAGTGAGGGCAATGAAAAGAACCTTCCTCCCCATATTAATTTATAAGAGCAGCAGTTATTATATTAGCCTAGAACATGAGTGCCTGCCCCAGTGTTTTGATTTTACAAACTAAAGATAATCTAGCTCAACAAATACTAGTTGCATTTCAGATACTGACTAGTGATTATTTTATGAGAGCATGGAAAGAATTAGAACTAAACTAGTTTTTTGCTCACTATGACTGCAGTAAAGGAGAGTTCTACTCTCCAAAGGACTTACAGTCTGGAAAGTAAAGAACTAAGATACCTTGTAATTTTTTATTTTCAATTTTTAACTCCAACAGTGGTAAAGCTGTATTTGATAAGGGGATATTTTCAAGATGAACAAGGCTGTTTGATTTGAAAGCTTGGTCAGAGGCAAGTGATAAACTGGCTAAATAAAACATCTGAGTTCATTATAAAAAGAAGTTCTGGTAGAAGCATGCTGTCTAATTTCTTGGACCCTAAGTTTCTTGGAAGAGCTCTTGGAAGCCATTGCACCAAGGATTTTGGTATTTCCTGGTTTCATTTACACAATGGTTCAGAATGCTGTAGGGTAATTCAATGTATTGATGACCTTGGTACCAATATTAACTAGGGGAGCAAAGGAGGAGAAGTGAGCCTGCAGCACAGAAATTAGTTAGATCTGAGTCACAGTTTTAGTATCTTATTTGTGCAGTTCTGCTCTGTGGTATTGGTTTAGGCCATCTGCATTTTGGTTGTAACAAGTTACATAAAACAAAATCTTGGCAACAAGATGTATATTGTACATTTATTTTAAAATAAATAAATGTACAATATTTATATTGTACATTATATTGTATTTATACATTTATATTGTATTTATACATTTATTTTAAATATTTTAAATATTTTAAAATAAATGTACTTCAGTTCTACAGGAGCCCTTTCTTTTAAAATACCCCATCCTCTAATTTTTTGAAGTGTAAGAAAATGAGCTCACTTTTTCGCAGACATACGGTACTTTATCAAACTTGTATATAAATTACTTGATTCTTCATACTGCTGATATTCTTCCAATTGTTTTAATAGACCATAAAAATGGTAATACTGTGGTAAACCATTAAATGCTTTAGACCAGCAGTATTCCTTGTTTAATAGTTTTACTCATTTAACACTTACGATTTGTAACAGAGTAAATCTAATTTTAAAGTAGGTTGAGGAAGTTAAACCACCTCTGGGGAATAAATCTACACTCCCTTACCTGGAGGGCAATACTAATTGCTATCCAGACCCAGAACAGGCTCAAATGAAGTCAAGCTCCAAGGATTACTAATGAGTGAGGCTTACATTGTATGAGCTAAAAGTCTTTGAATGCTATTTTTTACTTGAGAAACTGGCTGAACAAAAGTCTGAGAAAACCCATGCAGCTGGTAGACTGCTGGTGCTTTTAAACACCAGTAATTATCAGCCTTCCTCCTTGGGATGTTAATGATAGTGGTTTGACCTTACCCCAGCATCCCTATCTAAATGTATAACTTAGCCATCAGTTTGCTTTAAATCAAGCACTAAATCCATCTGAGTGCCATTTCATATGGATATTAAAAAAACATCAGGGTCTACTTGGCTTCTTTTGTCAGCTAAATCTTGGGCAATTGTGTGAATAAATTAACAGAGGAAACTAACCTTTTTTATTTCAGAAGTTTTGTGTCTGCATAAAGAAGAGCACACCTCCGTTTCAGTGCAGAGGAGCTATTACAGATATTATTATTTATTATTTTACATAATCATACCAGTGGGAAGGCAGGAGAGTGGTTTTGTGTGGAGACCTTCAGCCTTTCTATTAGTTTCCCATTCTTGACTTATAAATCTTGAGTTAACTCTTCTGAGGTTGTCCTGTTATTTTTCCACTTTTCCTTTAGTGCCCTTTGTTCTACTGATATGGGAATGGAAGCTTCAAGATTTGTTTAAAACATTAGCAAGCTGCATTTAGACCTTTTCAAAACAAAGTGTGAAAGTGCTTAGGATGATTAGCTAGACAAATGTTAACCATGAATAAATCGTAATGTGAAACACTTTACAGGGCATAAAAGAATGGGGGAACAAAAGGTTAGGTCTCTGTTCCCTCATTTAAATCCTGTTCAAGCCCAGAGGGTTTAATAGGTACTTAAGTGGTGCCCCAGAGAGTGTGATTGGAACTTACTGGGTGCAAATACCTTCATCTGACTTTCTGCTGCGCCTGGATTTTGCCCCCAGTGGCCAAACTCAGTAAAACCTAGCTATTTTCTTTAATGGAACTGTGGAAAATCCAGCCAGTACTTGGAAGTCAGAACTAGGAACAGGCCCTAGAGGATTTTTAACCTAAATAGAAGAAGCTTTATCTCTAGCTCTGAAAGCTGTTACTGTTTCACTATTCTTTCTTTTTGCCTCTGGGAGATTCCCGAAACGCGTGCATCTTCTGTTTTATGAGATGTACTTGCTTGCCTTAGATGTAAAGAGGAATGGAAGAAGGTGGACTATGGCATGGCCTCCAGCATTTTGTTTATGAGAACATCCTTCTAGCAATTTTATGTCTGAGTGAGGTAGAAGAACTGTTTCCAGTCTACCCTTGAGCTGTGGATCAAGCATTTTACTTCTTACTGTTTTTTGCTTTAAAACTTTCTATTCCTATTCCAGGGTCTTTAGACGGATAAGATTTTTGCCATTTGTAGTGGTAGAAGCATTTCAGCTCCCTTTCTTGTTTTCCTAGCTGTGTTTCACAGTTGATCAAGCTAGAACCATGCATTTCTTTGCAGAAAAGCTGTCCTGAGACCAGGTCTAGCATGTTGTCTCCTCTTTACAGTACCTATAGAACAGTGCCTCAAACTTCTTTTATCATAACTTAGTCTAATGAAATGGAGCCTATTGGTCTGTTAACCAGAATTGTGTTCTAAGGCTGCACATCAACAGGTTTGCATACAAAAGGCTTTGAGAACTCAGCTGACCACTGGCTAGCTTCCTCCTGGGAGAAAAGCCATAGTTACCTGCTCATTCTCCAGTCCTCATGCTGCTAATCTTTGAAAAATACTCAGTTTCCCTAAAAAAAATCCCCCCAAAACCAAGGGAAAAAAAGAAACAGCAAAACAACAGCACCCCAAAAAACCCTGACTCCTAGGATGATGTATTTTTTTAATTTGTTTCCCTAAATGAAGCTAACCTGGCAAGCAGTCGTACCACTGGGTATTGATTAGTCCTAAGAGAACCACAGGGTACCTTGGGCTCCTTGTCACAGGGCTGGGTGCCTCCAAAATGGCAGCACTGCTTGTGTGCAGAGCTCCCCATTTCTGCATTTACATCCAAAGTATCACAGACAAGTGCTGCATGTACTGCAACCCCCTGATCTTTTCAAATTATGCCCTGTGACGGTCTGCGTGATGGTAATCTAGAAATGTGTGAAGCTGATTGACTCCATTTTTATGAAAGTGGCATAAGTAGTTCTAGAATATGGATTTTGCTTAACCAGTACCTAAGAAAATTAACTATTTATACTTTTTCTTGGGTTTTGGGCAGGTTTGGGCCAGCTTCATCTGCTTGTGTTGTTTTGGTTTGGTTTTAAGGGGGGCTTCATTGTGTTGTCTTGGTTTAGGTTTGGTTTATGGTTTTATGTGGGTTTGGTTTTCTTTTTCCTGTTTTGTGTTGTAAAGTCCTTTGAGATCCTTTGGTCAAAGATGCTGCCATCATGGTTTAGGTGATTACAGAATATTTGGGTTGGAATTTTTTGAAGGCGTCAGTTTTTTTAAATAAGGGATTTTGAGAGTACTTTGATATGTAGAAACTCCTTTTTTTTTTTTTTTTCCCCAAATGTGGAATAGTGTATGAAATGCATGTCTGTGGGTTTCTAGTTTTGCTTGATATATCACAGTCATGTGTGGCTCAAAAGGGCTGTGATTTAAACCTAAGGCTCCCAGTATTACTTTGTTCATTTTCCTAAGTAGCTACAGCATGGAGGTTTGAGGTTTCTTTTCCTCTCTCTCCTCTTCCAAAGTGAGCATGGCGTGAGGAAACTACACTCTTCAGGCTTAGCTGGGCATGTGTGGACAGTGGATGCTGCAGCTTTGATGATACTAGGTTATACTGTGAACTACCTCAGCTAAGAACGTTCATCAAATGTTCAATACAATTAAAAAATCTAAAATATATCCATTAGTAACTACAATATCTCAGCACACTTCTTTTCTTTCAAGGTGTTATGATTATTTTAAAAGAATCTTAAGTAGTTGCTTATGCTATAATAATAATGTGGGTGAGAAAGTCTGTTCCTTCTGTTACATTGCCTAAAAAAGAAATCTGTTCAAGCAAAGAGGTATTTTTCTCCTTACTAATAAAATGCCATTTTAGAATTACCCATATGAACTGAAGTGAACACGTGTCCTGGGTTCAGCAGTAGCAGTCATTTTTCTCCTTCTTAGTAGCTGGTGCACTGCTGTGGTTTTGACTCTCAGCCTGGGAACAGTGCTGATAACACCAATGTTTTTAGTTGCTGCTCAGTAATGTCTACTCTGACCAAGGACTTTCTGAGTCTCATGCTCTCTGCCAGGGAGGAGGGGAAGCCAGAAGGAAGCAGAGACAGAACACCTGACCCAAACTAACCAAAGAGGTACTCCATACCACAGCATCTCATGCCCAGTATATAAACTGGGGATAGTTACCCAGAAGGGTTAGATCACTGCTCAGTCAGGCTGGGTATTGGTCAGCGGGTGGTGAGTGGTTGTATTCTCTTCCCTTGTTATTTCCCTTATCATTATTATTGGTGGTAGCAGCAGTGGTTTGTGCTATACCTTAGTTACTGGACTGTTCTTATCTCAGCCCCTGGGAGTTACATTCTTTCCATTCTCCTCCTCATCCCTCCGGGAGCAGGGGAGGGAGAGGGGGCAGAGTGAAAGAGACACTGCCTGGTACTGAGTTACCAGCTGGGCTTAAACCACAACGGTTCTTTTTGGCGCCCAACATGGGGCATGAAGGGTTGAGATAACGACAGATCTGACCAGAGTGTGTCTAATCGTATTTGTGATAAGCGTTCATTGTTTCAGATTAATAGTCACTCATCACAATGCTGATTTATTGGCTTGCAAAGTTGTTGCTCTGGATCTCGGAGTTTCAGCATGTCGTACCTTACTTACAGCCGGTATTTGCTCTGTTAGTGTTTATCGGCTGGGGGCCTTGGGCTGAGGTTCTTGTTTCACTGTACTTTATGGTAATGACTTGTAATACAATAGCCTCATTGATCATGAAACTGGTCTGGCTTGCATTCCCAGTGCGGTCACCACATCTTTTTTCCCCTCCTCGGGTGGTCAGCCTATGAGGTAGACATTTCCACACACCCTAGTGACAAGTACAGCAGCTACTCAAAGTCTGACTACAACAGATAACGCAGCTACTCCAACTCCAAGCACAGCAGCTACACCAACCCCAGTGACAAGTACAGCAGCTACTCAAACTCCAACCGCAGCAGACAGCTCAGTTATTCTAGCTCCAAGCGCAGCAGCTACACCAGTCCCAGTGACAAGTACAGCAGCATAATTTGAGAGTTCTGAAAATTTTGAATGGCCTTTGGGTACCCTTGAGACCTGCCTGCTGATTGTGATGGAGATCAGCATGTTGGTACACATACAGAGGGTGTTTTACCCACGACCATTTCGTCTGATCCTGAAAGTTAAGCAGAGTTGTGTTTGGGTCTTGTCTAGGATTAGACGATGATATAGGAGGACCAAGAGATTTTCCCCAAGGCTGGACAGTCATGAGTGGCAGGGTGTGTGGGACAGTATGGGTGAGTATCTAGTCCACTGAGCCCCTCCAGTGCATTGGAAGCATCAGAGATGGAAGGTAGCTGTATGGAGTCCTCGACAGCAAGTTGCAGAAACCACTGAAGGAAAGGGTGAATTGAGTCAGTCTGCTGAGGTGAAAGCCATCCAGCTGGCCCTGGACATTGCTGAACGAGAAAAGTGGCCAGTACTTATCTCTATACTGACTCATGGATGGTGGCAAATGCCCCGTGGGGGTGGTTGCAGCAGTGGAAGCAGAGCAACTGGCAACACAGAGGTAAACCCATCTGGGCCGCTGCACTGTGGCAAGATATTGCTGGTGTGCAAAACCCGGTAATGAAGGTACACCATGTAGATGCTCATGTACCCAAGAGTCTAGGCACTGAGGAACACCAGAACAACCAAGTGGACAAAGCTGCTAAGATTGAAGTGGCTCAGATGGACTTAGATTTGCAACATAAGGGTGAATTATTTTTGGCCTGGTGGGCCCATGACACTTCAGGCCATCAGGGCAGAGACGCAACATACAGATGGGCTCATGATTGAGGGGTGGATTTAACAATGGACACTACTGCCCAGGTTATTCACGAGTGGGAAACATGCTGCAATTAAGCAAGCTAAGCGGTTAAAGCCTTTTGGTATGGAGGACGATAACTGAAGTACAAATATGGGGAGGCCTGGCAGATTGATTATATCACACTCCCACCAACCCACCAAGGCAAACACCATGTGCTTACTACGGTAGAGGCAACCACCGGATGGCTGGACACATACGCTGTGCCCCACGCCCCTGCCCGGAACACTATCCTGGGCCTTGAGAAACAGATTTTGTGGCGACACGGCACCCCAGAGAGAACTGAGTCAGAC
>WYDI02027426.1:0-25044 GCA_009867235.2 Psittacus erithacus | reverse complement strand
AGTTTAACCATGCCAAGTGCAAGGTCCTACACCTGGGTCAGAGCAATCCCAGGCACAGCTACAGGCTGGGCAGAGAAAAGGTTCAGAGCAGCCCTACAGACCGTCCATATTACATAAAATCAGATGAAGACCAAGACTCTGAGCTGAACCTTTAGTTCCGCTATAGATTTATGTTTATTGGAATTACCTTGGTTTGGGTGCAATACCTGTATGTTAGAGATGCTCACTACCAATTTTTAGAAGCTCCAGCTCTTCTAGTGGCTGTAGGCCTTTCAGTATTTCCCTTCTGGATTGAATCTATCACAGCTACAGGCCTTTTTCAGCAGAATAGTGTTATCCCAACAGGCTAGATCTGCCTCAAGCAAACTGTGGAGTAGCATTTTTTCTTACTGTTAAGCCTCACCCTTGGACTTCATTTTCTAGGTCTGAATGGAAAAGGAGATGAATCGTGTTTGACAGTTTCCTTGCAACAGAGGCGCTAGTAAGGCAGTGTCTGTGCCAAAGTGGCTATGGTATTGTTGCAGACAGGGCAGTGCTATTTCACAGCAATTCAGATCTCCTGGACTAGATTTTGCAGGTCTGTTCTTTGGGCCGTTCTGCCACTTGTAACACGGGTGCCCCCGCAAGCAGCAAGAAGTAATTATCTCTTCTGTGAGATGGGTCATTACCCTAAGTACAAAGTGTGGAGTGGTTTACTTCCGTGGCAGCCTCCACAAATCCCCTTTCCTGACTTCATTCTTCTCACCCTAATGCTCATTCAGGCAGTGCCAGTTTGTGTTGTGTTAAGCTTAGAAAGCAAAATGAGCAAAAGCCTTTTAAAGCAGAAGTGGCTTTGCGTGCCTGAGACATTCAGCCAGGACTGGTGTCTCATTGTTAGTAGGGAGAGTCCATGTTTATCTCATTACTGTCTGAGAATACATTTCCTGATTGCTGCATTGTGCTTACAGTTGGCAGTATTTCTGTCAGACCATTTCTATGAGCTTTACTCGCTTCCTTTGAGTTAAATTTACAGATCAGCCATGCCCTCTCAAGGTTAAACCTACTTTGTCTGTCCCTTTGCAAACCAATTCTTCAAGTCGCACTCCAACACAATACCCAGCAGCTGTGGGGACTGATTAAGGAATCTTAACGTCCTTGTTTGTAATGCTGTTTTCAGGACATAAAGGTTTATTTCTTTCAGAACTACCAGCAAAAAGTAAATCACCCATGGAGACAAAGTCTAATATTAGCTTGTATAATAGGAAAAAGTGATTCTGGTGACAAGTTTTTTAGTGAGTTCATCAACTTATGTCTAGCATTATATAACTTCATCTCCTCCTACCTGATAGTTGATAACTCACCCTATTCAACATGAATCCTAGCCTCTCTTGGATACCTGTTCCTGTGAACTTGGCCAGCAAACCCATACTACCTCATTTCCTCATCCATTTCTCTTCTTTCACTCTCGAACCTACAGCCAACCCTTCCTGACCTCTCTGTGTGCAGTGCATTAAAAATCTCCTGTCCAGTCACTGTTTTTGCTTGCCTGAATGTATACCAGTTTCTTCTTGGCCTGCCAGCTGCCTATGTGGTTCACTACAGTAGTTACTGTATGCAGCTGCACAACATTGTTATTTCCCTTCGCCTGTCTCCTCATAGCACATCTCAGCTCCTTTCTCGTGACTAATCCAAATAAAACCTGCAGTGCATTAACTCCCCATTCTTTACTGTACCTCCTTGGCCACTTCTACAGTCTTCCTTCTCTGACCTCTGTTTGCATGGTAATATTGCCTCAGTTATCCATGGTCCTCTCCATGCTTGCAAGGCATTTGAAATGCCACCACAAACTGTATTTCAGTTCTTTCTCAAAAGTCAGTGGTGTCATTGATGTCTGCAAGAAACGCATGAGCTGATGCGGAAAATGTTTTTAACATTTTATTCACTCCTCCATAAAATTTTGTGAGAAATCTTACTTCTGCTAGAAAGACCTAGAAATGTGGGGCAAACACAGTAATTGTAGGTTGAAAATACCCCCAAATCTATGTTTTCAATTTGAAACCAGAAGTTTGGCAGCTAATGTGAAAAGCAATAATTTTCCATTGAAACCCATGGTGGTTTTCTTTTAACTTATTTTAAAATTGTGCTCTTTTTCTTTTTTTTTTAACCTAAACTAACACAATCGCTGTCAGTAGTGCTTCACTTGTGTATGATCTCTCACCTTTCCACCCCATCATTCGTGTCTCTCTCTTTCTGAGTTATGAATTAATCAGGATACAGACAGGTGGCTCATAGTACTTGGAATATTTCAAGACTTATAGAACTATAAATTATCCTTGTAGGTGGTTAATCATAGGAAAAATATATTAGGGCATGTTTGAAGTTGAAGCCTCTTCATTGAAAAGGCTTCTCATTGAAGGATAAAGATGGAATCAAAAATTCCCTGCACGGCTGAGAATTTGGGTGTTCATGTTAGTTAATCTGTTTGGGTAATTTTAATTTGGGAATTGTATGTAGCATTGGAAGTGATCAGCACCTGGTATTGCTATGTTTTCTGTGCATGGGAGAGGAGATAGAGAAAGACAGCAACAAGCCACATTCAGAAGGCACTGAAGAACCTGTGCATACCCAAGGTCTCTTGCAGCTATGGAGTCCCCCATGCTGCAGTCTGAGAGCCCAGAGAGGTCTTTGAAAAAGAGAAGTGGTTTTTTAGGGAGCCTTTTGGAGGGCACAGACTGTGTACTGGGACCTCTGCAATGACAGGTCAGGAAGAGGGCAGTTCAGGAGCAAAGCATCCTCCCTGCTGGCCAAACTTCCCAGGAATGCACCTGGGAATGGTGCTGTCCTGCCAAGGGAAACTGAAGTCACTGGGGGTCCAAGGTTCACTCTCAGGATTTGCCAAGAAGCCCAAAGCCCTCTCAGGATTTGCTGGGAATTGGCTGGATTAAACCCACAGGCGCTTTATAACCACTAAAGTTACACATGGTGGAGGGCTGCAGCAGGCTGCTGTGGCAGCTCTAGTGCAAAGCCTATGAGATTTACTTGAGGAGCAGATGAGGCCATAAGTTACCAGTTGTCATAACCTTGATACCTTGAACATCACACTTGATGTCTGTGTTCTGCCTGTCCAGAATTCAGGGGAAAAGCCACAAAGCCTGAAGGGATGAGTGGATACACAGTCCTCATGAGATATGCTTTCATGGTCAGTCTGTTCCTGTCTCTGTGTATCTCACAAAAGGAACAGGCAGGTAAGTGATGAACATAGTCATCTTTACAAGCTTTTACATGTCACCTTTTATTTCAAATAAATTCAAAAGGTCCAGGAAAAGAAAATATGCAGCTTTTAAACTTCTGATGTGCACTGGAGGCCAGGTGTATGTGGTAGATTTATTAATTAACTTCAATGGCAAAAACCCAAACAAAATGCACACAAAACCTCACAAACAATAAGCTGCCAAAACTCTGCCTGGGAAAAAGCCAATGCTCGTGCATTTCTTGAGACATGACACAAATCCCTCAGAAATTGCTGTCTGTCTCATAAACAGACAGGATTTTCTAAAGCCAAAGTAAGAAAGAGAGTCTGCAATTTGTCTTTCATTTTACTTTATGAAGTTATTCAGTACAAATGGAGACAACAGAACAGAATCTTGCTTAGCTGAAGTCAGTGAATCCAAACTGAATTACACAAACCAAAAGTCCAACACCTGGTTTTCTAATCCATAGAAGAAGAGGGATCTGTCAAAGCTGGCTGATCTGCCATCTGGCAGCTATTTCCTGTATTTGTCTCTAATCCTGGGCTGATTTTTGCTGGCACATTTCCAGAGTCGAATAAAGGGAATTTATGATGAATATTTTCATTTTTACCAATATTTTTGCTGCAAGTCAGGAACTTTTGAAGTGTTCATTTTAAGCCTTTAAGGGCTCCTTGTCTAGCTTTAGTTTTGGTCAGCAAAAATTACAGAAAAAAGGTTTTAGGTATTTTTTGTGAAAGTTGCTGATGGTTTTAGATCAGTGACAAGACTTTGGCTGTTCCTCTTGATGTCCCTGTGATCTGATTCGGCTTTGAGTCTCTTCCTGTTCCCTTCTCCAATGCCCCACCTGATAGGTCTTCACTTGAAGATAAAGTCCTTTGCTGCTAGCAAAACTCTGAATAATAATGAGTGAAAATACTGGGAAAGATCTTAACCACCCCTCCCTCCTAACTTCAGGACAGTTCTCAAATATTTAGTGAAAATTCTGTTCCTTTTTTCTTTGTTCTTCCCTTCCTCTTGCGATTTTCTTTCTTGTTGTTGTTGTTTGGTGTTCTGTTAAGTGAATTAATTTTCTGAAGTAGTTGTTTCCCATATCATGATGGCAATAGAACTTAATGCTTACTGCTTTTCTGCATTTCAGGAGGTGATTGTGAAAGCCCAGAGGCTGAGATTGGATGGAAGGACTCATGTCAGTGACTGGAGAGTCATTGCTGGAGAATGCCCTGCACTTGGGTGCCTCCCTATCTTGATGCGCAAGGCTTAGTCCTCTCACTGCAGGCTCTAGGGCAGAGTCTTTGCATAGCTGATGCAGCCTGAATCCTGGCAGGGACCTGTTGAGCTGCTGCATCAGAAGTAGGTGGTTAAGAGGCGTAACTGGGCGGAGGGAAAAGATGAAAGAAGAAGAAAAGTTAGGATGATAGTCTGACCCGGTTGTGTGGGTGTACACCCCAGCAAATGCTGTAAGCTGAGGTGAAGGTCTGCTGCAATGCCATGTCTAAAGAGGGGACAGCGGCTGTTGGTTATGCAAAATGTCCTGAGATGTTATCGTGAGACTTGTTTGGTTGTAGACAATTGCTTCCATCTTTCACTTCTTCCAATTACCATTTCCTAAAAAAGACACAAAAGGCAAATTTTGGTGGTGAATAACCAGCCTTGTGTGCATGTAACTAGTGTAATTTACTGACCAGGGAAACAGCTGGGCCACAGAGTAGGCAGAAAAAGAGCTGAGCAGTGGCTGCTCCAAGCTGAATAGTAAAGTATAGCAAGTGCTTTGCAGGTTACCAGGGGGCGTTAGCATGAGTATGAGCCCTGCTGTGGCACCAAATATAGGTTTTTGACCTTGGAAGTGAGACAAGGACCTCAAGCCACAGGTTACTCACCCTGAAGTAGGGAGAGCACCTATGTAATATATCTTGTTTCTTCCTGGGTACTTTAATATCACATTTCCTCAATGTCTGTTTTCTGGTTTCTATAGCTCATACTACAGAAGGCCTGAATACAACCTACCAGAAGCATGTATTTGAAGCTTGTAAGGTAAGTTAACAAACTCACTCGCCTGCCTTTAAGAGCATCACCCCAGGGAGTCTGTAATTACACTGATGCTTGCCCTGCCTTTTCTGGATGTGCCTTGGTATTGGAGCAGTCAGCACTGGGAAGTCACTGTCCAGCCATGAGCTGGTGTCAGGGAAGGGAGGGGACTTTGTCGAGGTCACTGAGTCACGTTATGGCTGTACTTCTCTCACCCACTTGTCTTTTATTAAGTCACTGGTGAGCAAGTTTTCCATAGCACCAAGATTCCTCGACTTCTTTCTGTCCCATGAATAGCTGAAAATTGTGTTTGCATGGCGAAGACAATGGGCACAATTTCCAGATTTTGTTTGCACAGTGGTGCTTATCTGTGTGACAGCTGCCTGGGTCCTCAGCAGAACATTTGCTTTTCTTGCAGACTCGCACCTCCTTCCCCCATCTCTTGCCTTTGCTTGTACAGAGTAAGCAAGTAAAAAAAGACCTTATGCAGCTGACAAAAAAAATGAAGTATTTGTTCACAAAGCATTTGAAAAGTTGTCCTTCAAGGTGTCTGCTCAGGGCTTGTTAATTAGGGGAGTAATGATGATTTCAGAGCCAGCCTCCAATCTCCTCATAAAGGTGTTGCAATTCCACTATGGAAATGAAGATCCATATTGCCCCAGTGCTTGCTCATTATTTCACTCATGAAGATATTCCATTTGTTTCAGGGCTGATGTTATGAAACAACACCCTTTAAGCTAATCGCTGTTGAAAAGGAAAGGCTCACTTTACAGTCAATGGCTTTGATGCCTTGGGTAGTTCAAGTCAGAATCTGCCTCTGTCTTGCCCTAATTGACAGGAGCCTTTCTATATATTTGAGCAATTAAGCAGCCCAGTAGCAACAGCTGGGAAGACCTACTGAGCACAAAGCTAACTAGGATTGCTGTGTATGTCTCCTGCTGCTCACTCTGGCTTCCTGAAACACCATCTGCAATTCGAAGCTGCAAAAGGAGATCTGACTCCAACAAGTTAGGTGAGTGTGCTTCTGTGTTTGCTCCACGTCATGGCTCTGGCTCGTGAATAAAGAAGCAGGTGTTGCTAAAGTAGCAAAGAATAAATACTTAATTTGTTCTGAAGTTTGCCTTTTCTGGTCTCATATGTCTGCTTTTAAAAATAAGGAACATTCACCTTTTTTTACCCTGTTGAAGCTTAAGTATAAACAGACTGTCTTTAAATCACATATAAGACTATAGTGGTGATATACATGAAGCAAAATTCATGTGCTAATCTAAAACTCTATTTAGCAAATTTAAAGGATTTGGTTTAACAGAAGCCTGGAGACTCAAACATCAGTCAAGTGAAAGGCAAGCCAAACTCATTTAACTTAAGCCTATCCATCTGAGGATACAGGCCAACGCACACAAGTCTGCGTGCCTCATGCATTAGCTGACTTTCTCAAAATTAAATGTCAAGTCTGGGATTTCTAGGTGGACATTTTTAAATGCAGTGCAAGTATGTGAAGTGCAAAATGGATCTTGTCACTTAGAGATACTCTCCAGCTCTTTTTGGTTTTTGACAGAGGAAGTTTTCCAGAGGGGCTGGTTACATTCTGCACTGAGACAGAAAGGCAGCAAGTATCAGAGGGACTTGGCTGATACTGGGCTGCTCAGAGAGTGTGAGGAGTTCAAGCCTTGGTCACCTTGGCCCTGTGCTCCCTTGTCTAAACAGTTCCATCCACCAGTTTAGCAGCCTTGCTTGGGTCTGAGCTGACTGGTAGGGCAGTGTGTGCAGGAAGGACTCCCAGCCTTTCTGGCTGCAGTCCTGCTAGTGGACCAGCACCAGTCCACTGCTCAGGGTATTGGTAATGGCAACTCCAACAACACTTTTGGGAGGTGCTGAAATTATAGCACAAATTCAGGGATGCTTGGCTCCTAACTTAGGCTAAAAGGTGTGAGGGATAAATCCAGAATTAAGTGCCTCAGTCAAAATGCTGGTGTTACATGCAGACTGAACCTAATGAATGCATGGTGCTGCAGCTGTGCTGCTTTCCCCCTGTGCAGCAAAGCAGGCAACCTGTCACCTCCCATAGGTGTGCCTGACAGACAGACAGAGCCCTTCCAGACTGACCTGCCAGGGCCAGTACTGTCAGGGACTTCAGCCAACAATGTGTGTGTGCACTGAGAGAGAAGCCAAAGATCTACCTGCCTAGTGCAAGCTCAGGGCAACCCAAGTGGGATGGCAGGAAAGGTTATCTGCAAAATAAACTTGCAATGTAGAGATTTCTGTGGGCCTGAGGCACTGGCTGGTAGCTTTGTCGCTTCCAGGCAAACCCCACTGCTCTGCAGGGAAAGTCTGCAAGCTGATGTATTCTGTTACAGACCTTTTCACTAACACTTTCCACTTCTGGGTGAAGCCGTAGGTGACCCCTGGTTCTTACATCTGTTCATATTCTCTTGGGCAGAATGAGGATGGGCAATAGCATATCTGAGGGGAGGAAGGGCAGTCCCAGCTTGAGCTGAGTCTGTACATTTGTACTTGGACTGTGCTGGCTCTCCCACCCCTCTGCTTCTCTCCCCTCTGCCTCAGTATGAAGCTCCACCACCAGATACTGAGCACTGTGCTTCTGCTGCTGGCTGGCTGCAGCGTCATGCTTCAGACCTCTGCCATCGACCTGCGGACCTTCATTGGCTGTGCTGTGCGTGAGTTCACTTTCCTGGCCAAGAAACCTGGATGCAGGGGGCTGCGGGTGACAACAGACGCATGCTGGGGACGCTGTGAGACCTGGGAGGTAAGGCTGTGCAGGTGCTGAGGGTGGGTTGCTGGCACCAACATCTCTGGGTGTTGTACTTCCCCATAGGTGTATATAGTACAGGTGCTTCCCCACCTAAGAAAAGAAATCCACTCAACATTAAGCAGCTTGCAGCTGCCTACTAAACAGGCAAAGTCTGTCCCACTCCACAACCACCTCGCTACCCCTGCCAGCAGTATTTGCTGTCAGCTGTTCCCTCCCTCCTTCCACTGCCTCAAGGGGGCATGTGATGATATTAATGAAGCACTTACGTAATACTCTCATTATGCAATTTGAAAGCCTCTTACAGCTTGAACACTTATGGAGAGAAGGTCTTTGTTACTTCACTGGAAGAAATTCCTTTGAGATTAAGATGGAGCTCCCAATTGATGGGTAATAGATTTTGTTCCAAAAAGCAAATCCCAAAGATAATGTCTGCTTCTAATTAGTCCTGTTTTAAATCACAGCCAAGTATAAATATGGGGTGGTTATGTTTTAGGGGTATACGGGGGGAGAAAGAAAAAGCATAAGTTCCTCTACACACACTTCAGAGAACAAGTTTCTGTCTTTGCCTTTCTGCCACTGGAAGGCTCAAGGGGCCAGTCACGGTTTAATTTGTTCAGAGAAGTGTCGAGTGACTCCAGAGGGATTTCATCCACATGAAGACAAGGACCCTGTAAGTGACCACAGGAGGAGCCATGGTCTTTGTGCCAGCTCTAACTGCCCTTTTTTACTGCCTGCTGGGATGACGGGAAAGGGCAGCAGTGGCTAGATTTCCCTGATGGGGTAAGGTTCCTTCAAGGGACTTCTCATCACCTTGTTCCCCCTACTCTGAAGCTCCTCCAGCAGCACAGACCTTGCAGACTTTCTTAGTATACTGCAACACTACTGGCATGTACTTAAGCTGAATGCATCCAGTTGTAGGCTCAACAGCTTCTAGAAAGCACCATGATGTATGTGGAGGGGGGTGTTGGGAAGAGGGAGACTGTGTGGGTATCTTCTTGCTGAGATGTTGCATTTGTTCTTTTCCACACTGTCATTCTTGGTTCCCAGGGCAGGCTCTTTACACAGCACAGGGGGAAAGAAAGAAAAAATTTAAATGTCTCCTGGTTGTGCTACCTTATACTGTGTCCCATCTCACAAGACAGCGGACTCCCACTCCTGTTTGTTCTGCCTCTCCTTGGAGTCTTTGGAAAATGGGTGCCCTTGTCAAGGAAAACCTCACTTTTCAGCAAAAGCGGTGCCACTGTGATACCACATGGCAATGGGGGTTTCAGGACCTTCAGGCTCCCATTTTCTCTTGATGTCTGAGGTCTCTGGCCAAGCTGTTTCTCATGAGGAACTGCAGACTTCCAGGCTGGCTGCTGTGCCAGGTTCATCCCCCATGGTGTACCTCCATTGGGCTTTGTGGAATGCACAGCCTGACTGGGAAGACAGGTCTGGCTGAGAAAAAAACAGCCATTTGTCACCTGGATGCATCTCTGCTCTTAGGCAGCTTGTGCACAGGGAAGGGTTTCCAGCAGAATGCATTTTCTTTGATAGACGATCAATCCTTTTGGAAAAAAGTAGCTGCTTTTGACAAACATGAGCATTTGGTTGAAACACTAATATTCTGCTGAAAGCCAGCTTTTTGGGTAGGCTTTTGTCTTCCTTCAAGCAGCTTTAATTGGAGCTTTAAGTTTTAAACAAAGAGAAACATGCGCATACACCCACTTTCCTCCATGGCAGGGCTCCAAGAAGCAAGTCTTGAAAGATGTAACCTAAAAGTTATTTTCATGGTCCCTTCCACCTGATCCAGTGGCTCCCATATTTACACTAAACCCCCTTGAGGAAACCTGAACCCCAGATGTTTGTCTTGCTGCTTGCCTGAGGACAGTATTTCTCCCTGACAGAAACCAGTTCTGGAACCACCTTATGTTGAGTCTTACCACCGAGTCTGCACCTACAATGAGACGAAGATGATGACAGTGAAGTTGCCCAAGTGTGCCCCTGATGTGGATCCCTTCTACACCTACCCTGTGGCCATCCGCTGTGACTGTGACATCTGCTCCACTGCCACCACTGAATGTGAAACTGCCTGAGCTCTCCTTTCCCATATCAGGTGAGGAGAGGCCAGCTTCTTCCCTGGCTTCATCTCCCCGGTACCTCCAGCAGTACAGAGGGTGTAATTACGCCAGTCAAGGATTTGATCTTACTCTGTAATGCTCTTAATGATTTACTTTTCTGGGTAGATGAGGCTTAATCCCACTCCTCATGCTGTTCAAAGCATTACTGCTGCAGAAATGTAGTGCACAGCCTTATAATAGCAAATCCTGTGGTAAAAAAAGGGGGAAAAAAAAGGAAAAAAAAAGATGCAGTTTCCCTTCCTTAGAGGCTTTTCGCACTGTGTGACCTTTCTCTGTGCACAAAGTGCACATGGACCTAACAGTCACTAGGGGAGGGGGGGAAGCAGACCACAGAAGCATCACCACCTCTGTAACAGCTTCTTTATTCATGTCAGGTTTTAGTTCCTTCCCAGTAATGTAGATGCAATTACTAATATTTCCACCACCTCACCCCTGACATTAGTTTTTCTTACCCTGAGGTCTATCAGGAGTAGAAGTCAAAGACAGAGCCTTAAGGCCAATGAAATGGAATGGATATCCATATTGCTACCTGGAAATTAGTGTGAATGCATACTCAGCCCTGACTTAACAAAGTACTTAAGCTCATGATTATTTTGCTTAATATCAGTGGTCTTTTATAGTTAAGCACATATTTCAGTGATTTGCTTAATTGGAGCTATATTGTTGAAAAAAAATTTGCCTTACAAAAGTCAAATCCTTGGAAAAAAAAAGAAACACATTAAATCTGTACAACCAAAAGCACATATCTTCCCATCTGCTTTTGTTCAGGGATAGAGGGAAACTGACTCCACGTAGAATCAGTGAGACTCTGCAGAGCCCAAGGATTCTCTCCTGACAGTTTCCAGAGTCAGAAGGACCAAGCCAAAATATGATGATTGTGGTTTGGGTTCAATGAGCCAGCCCCTGGCTGAGCTGGTGGGAAAGGGGGCTACGAAGGGTGTTCCCACACTTCCCTGTGCTGCTCAGCTCCGTGGAGACCTACTCCTCTGCTGCTGCACACAGAGCTTGTGGGCAGCCAGATGTGCTCACAGGAAAGCTGTGGAATGGCCAGTAATATGGCCAGGGTGAGTGAGAAAAGACCAGTTAGGAAAGAGAGCAAACATGCCAAAGGATGGTTTGCACCTTCTCAGACCATTTACAGACTAGGGGACGCCTGGGAGCTGCTGCAACAGCCCTCTGGTGACCACAGACACGTAAGTGCCTTTGTGCTCTGGTTCCCACCTGCAGGAGGACAGATCCAGGTTCATCCCTCATTCTCTCGTGAACAAAATGGAAAATTATGTGAAAGGAGGAAGAGTTGCCAAGCGGGAGAGGTTCCCAGGAGATTACACAACAAAGACACCTTCTCAGATAGCCATTAGGAGAGAACTGTTGCTGAGAGTAATGTCTGCACCTGACTTCCCTCAATTAAGTGTCTTGTCTTCTAGATGGCGTCACCTTCATTTCCAGGGTTTCATGCTGGAAACTCCCCCGAGCATTCTGTCCTCATTGAGGCAGATTTAATTTAACCTCTAATTGATTAGCTGCTGACAGTTTTTTATTTTTTTTGTCTCTGGAACTGTAAAAGATGCCCTATGGTTGAGTAGGAAGGAGATGACTTCACTCTGCCTGCTCTAATTCTGAATAGAGTGCTGTGTCAAACAGCAGCAGCACTAGTTTTCTGCTGGTGGATTTAACTGCCCTTTAGGAAGTCCTTGTGTTCTGTTTCAAATTGCACCTCACGATCCTTGTGGTCTTGTTATTATTCTAACTGGTGTCACAACTGCTATGGGAGACCTACAAAATATTTTGTGTCCTTCATAAGCCTCAACATTATAGTATGAAAGCAATTGAACACAAATTGAAATTTATTTGTGTGTAAAGATTTCTCACATAGAATATGTATAAGCTCCTACAAACTCTTTGCCAGAGCCATGAACACCTGCAAAACATCTCTTCAATGCTGATATGAAGTAATTTCCTTCACTGGACTTCTCTCATGGAGTCTGGATGTGCTATAGCATCAGGATTAGAAGTAGCATTAGAAAGTGGCAAACTTCCTTCCTTTGCAGCCAGCAGGAAATATGGGCTGTACCCAGATATGGTGAGACAGTGGGAGCCTCAGCAAGTGTTCAGGAGAAAACTCTGTGGAGTGTGAAGGAGGGTTTTGACTGATGCAGTAGCAGCTAAACGGAAGAGTGGGAAGGATGTATTGACTGAACCATGCTAACACTTCTGGGTGGTTTTTTAAGGAGGAAAGCAAAAGTGAATGGAGATGCTGTGGATTTGCTGCGGGTGGCAAAAGTACAGCCAATGCCAGAGCCCACTATCCTTTTTGATTGGTGCATATCCCACTTCATCCAGATCCCACAAGTGACTTTCAAAGAGCCAGCATCATTCCTGTTGCTTGTGTGTCCAAACCAGGGGCTTTTTTCCAGAATTTATTGCACTACTGAGTCTTCATTCTGTTAAATTCCCATCAGTTTTAATACTTGCAACAAGGCCTTTTAGCTTTCACACCCTTTTTGCTGCAGCTGGAATGGCATATTCTGCTCAGAATTTACAGGCAGTCAACATAGCCCACACATTTTGAAGCATGAGAAGGCCCTTTCCAGGCAACCTTCATCTCCTTGGGGGCCTTTTAATGCTCTTTAAAGCTACAGATTTAAATCCCACCATCCCCCCTGTCCAAAGCAATTAAACAGCCGTGAAACAGCTGTCTCTGGTGAATAAATTTGCAAGGAGTGTTTGTCACAGAGAGTGCCACATCTCAGATATTATGTCTCCCATGAAAGCCCTTACTGTGCTTTTGTGGCACATTGGTTGTCCCTTTCACCTGGACACTGATCGCTAGCACCAGACAAAAATCCTAGCATACTGCAATGTGAAGCTCTTAAAAGTGTCATTCGCTACTGCACATTAAATCTGGCATGAACTGAACTATGTAAAAACAAGGGAAGGAAATTTTGCTCTACACGTATATGGGGACCTTGACTTGCCTGGGAGAATTGTATCTTGCAAAGCAACTAGTGAGAGAGAATCTCCTATGCAAACCCTCAGTGTTGAACCATTCACAGCTCGGCAGCCCCATCTTGGAATGCCTGCTGCAGTGAAAAGTTTTCTGTAAGGGAGATGGCTTTATCTGCCTGTGCAGGAAGGAGAAGGTGGATATATGGAGAAGGCATGACTGTGCAACTTAGGGACTCTATTTGGCTCTTGGCTCTGCCATAAACATCCCAGGTGAGAAGGGGGAAATTGGTGGATTTTTTTTGCCTCAGTTTTCCTTCTGGACAGTGGGATTGATAATAAAGCCATTATTTTCCTCCTGGTGTGTTTTGGAATGTATAGACGGTCAGGCTGCTTGTAATGAGTCATATCTGTATCCTGCACAGCACTCAGTTTCTCAGGCTTGTTGTCACTCTTTTAACTTGAGCAGCAATAGTCACAGTCATGCAGTGCTTTGATTTTTCACAATGCTTTCCTGTTATATGATGGCTACAAAAGTCCCCTGGGTCTTGCAGTTCAGGTCCCCTTATTCCTGTGCTGCAGTTAGTGTGCCCACCCAGAATGACCATGTCAGAAATCAGGATGTTTCACCCTGTCTTCAAACCTGAGTGACAATAAGAAGAAGGGTAGGGTGCCTCCCTGGACACGTTTCTTGCACTGACTGTTTTCTGAGGGATGAGACAAGCAGCTCTGTCCTGCTCTCACTGTATTCACATGAAAACATAGAAACTGCTGCCCTGGGTTGGAGAAAAGGGCTGTTTCATCCAATATCGTGCTGCTGACACTAGCCAGCAGTAGATCCTCATGGAAATGTGAGAGCATCAGGGCTGTATATATTCTTCCCTGGCTATATCCACCCAGCTTTAGCAAGCAGCTGTTTAGGAAGTTTCTGCTTTGGCAGATGTATTCAGCATCTTGTTGTTGATCCTAGATGCACAGTTTCTCCATGCAGCTTCTTCCCAGAGAAAGTCTGGTTGTGGAAAGTGGTTACTAATACCAGAGCTCCCTCCAGGGCAGATAAATGTCATGTGCTTTCTTGAATTGTCCTGGCTTCTTTGGGAACATATCTGTTTATAGCATCCAGGTATTCATGCTGCAGTGCCTTCTTATTAGGAATAAATCTTGCTACCCTTTGCTCTGCAAGTGAGCGCCCCAAGCAGGGGCTGGTTAAGCTTGCTGAGGTTCACAAACTGCAGGAACACGAAAGAGCCTTTCTCTGGTGAAACTTACTTCTTTAGCCCAATCATTATTAGGGATGTTTAGGAATGCTGGGATTTATAGTCTCAATTTGAAGACCAGACCAGCTGGTCAGTAGGATTGCTTCAGGTCTTGAAAGCAATGCTAATGAAAAGCAAAGAAACTAATTTTATTTTTTTTATTTAAATTTTTATTTTAGACAAGATCCACATCGCTGCACTAAATCCCTGGAAGACAAGAGCCAGTCATATTCTTGATTCCAGTCCAGCATTTAAGGGCTGTCTTTCCTTATGTAACTTATTCAGCCCTTTCAGCATTTCACTTTCTCTCCTGATTCACCCTGCCCTGTGTGCTGGACAAAAGTCTGCAGAGCTCCTCATCTTCCTTACTATCAGTAAGGGTTTATCAAAGAGTTTTGTAATCTGTGTTAGGTTTGTCAGGGAGTAACAAACTCCCCTCAAAACTCCTAGTGGAAAACTCCGAAGAGGAACATGCTTGAGACAAGCAAACCTCTGCAGTGTCACCTCCTCTTTGACTTTCTGCAGGGGACACTGGAAGGTGCAGGTAGTTCCAGGACTATCAAAAAGCGACCCTATATGTTAGTACATGTTTTTCCTATCTGAATTGTCCTGCAGGTTGTATGTGATTAGCATCTGGAAAAATAAGCAGAGGCCCACACCTTCTCTAAATGATGCTGTCAAAATACTTAGTAATACATTTATTTTGTTAAAATAAAACTATGTACAATAGATGATATTAATGTGCAGTTACAATATACAATAATTACATGTTTAAAAGAGGATAAGCAAAAGAGTATGGAATCATGTGTCGTAAATAGGAAACTAATAGTGTTTACATGCTTTTTAAACTATAAAAAATGCAATTGCTGGAAAAAACAATTTCCTTGGTTTGAAATCTTCTTGCTTTCATGAATCTTAGAAAAAAAGATATACCATTGAAAAGTCAGACATAATGTTTAGCACTCATCCTTTGGTTTTACCAGCCCCATACTCCAGCAATATTGCAAACAATAACTTTTAAGGGAGAAAAATTCAGTTGCTCACATCAAGTAAATGACTCCTTATCTTGCTAAGAGCTGACTGATGATGTGTTATGCCCTGATTTGTGCTGAGGTCATTACATCTGCTTCAATTAGAATAACTTGTTGCAAGGAAGGAAAGAAATTTTCTTGTCTTTGTGTTCTCAGGAGAGCAGAGAATCTCTTCGCAGTGAAATGCTTGTATCTGACAAGTGCATCAACATCATAACAGGTTAAACTGGATTCAGTTATCCTTGCACTTGAGGACAGTTCAGGTCCATCTCCCTTCTCCTCTGCAGCCTTCTTTGACGCCCTCCCAGTCTCAAGGTGCTATTGTGCCCCAGGTATCCCAGTGTGACTCCACAGGGGCTTTTGCCAGGCTCACGCCATACATGCTGAGGCAGCATGGACACCATGCTATGCCTTGCTCTGGAGCATTTCTCACCTGGCAATCTGGGCTCACCACCTTAGATCACTTCTGCTCATGAGTGAAGAAGACTGCCAATGTCATTTCCTTCTCACATTGCTTTATGTTATTGCTTATTAATGATTTAATAATTACAAGTTTGAGGAAAGTTTGTGCGCATTTACTCCACACTGACAAGGCAGTTCAGTGCCTGCCAGTTCTGTAATGCAGGTAGAGCAGCTGCCTATTTTGAGGAAAAGTGTTGGGAAAGATGGTATGACTGTCATGCTATGGATATGGCTTACACCCAAACTACTTTGACAGACATCAGACAAAAACTTCTTCGTGTTATCAGTACAAATAACTGCTTTGTTGGAAGATCTGGAAACTGTAGGCTGGTGACAGCTGTTTACTCCAAACTCATTAACCTCCGATCAAAGTCAAAATTCAGAAGAGTTGGTATCAGCAAGAGCTCAAACTGATCTTTGGCAAAACCAAATGCAAAATAAAATCTGGCATCTTGAATAGGAAGAGATGAAGTTAAATGGCAGCAATTAGTGCGGTGTCAAACTCAGAAAAGATAGATACCATTTGTCTTGAATATTACACTGTTACTATAATCATTTCATCTTCAGCCTCAGTAATTGTTGAAAAGAAGAGTTACAAATCCAGTCTCCAAAGCTCAAGCTAAAGATCAGACCAGCAAAGTCTTCAGATGCCTAACTTCTTTCAGGAGTCCACAACCTCCAAAAGGTATAAAAGGTTCTTGGACCTGGCTCAGTGTATCTGTGTGCTCAAAGCTTGGTCAGCAACAATAAAGGGCAGAAAAGGAGGAAGAGGAGGAAAGGCTCAGATGCTTTCTACATTAGTCATGTGTGGACCCCACTGAAATTTTCCGTTGTCTTCATGAGAATTGAAACAAAACCAACATAATCTTTGAAAATCCCACCCTAAAATTATGGTTAGGAGAAGCAGCCAAACACTGCATTACAGTCTGTGCATTCTGAGAGGGGCTGGGAATCATGCTCAAAGTTATTTCTGTTGAGGTATTTTCAAAGTTAAAGAGGTTTTTCACCATTGACAGCAATTAATGTGAGTTTTGGTTGTTGCTCTGTGACATATGGGTTTGTGAGCTCATTTTCCTCTGTCAATGAGGTTCTGACTTTTTGCTGTTCTATTGGGGTACCTGGAACTGCCCAGGAAAAATAGGTTCTTGTTCACATGCTCCTGACAGCTTTAACTGAAACAAAGAAAAGAGTATTTGAAGATTCTTTTTTACATCCTAGTTATGAGCATCCCTTAACATTTAAAATGAAATTTTAATTTTAGGATCAAACTGACTAATTGTAGCTTTGGGCCCTGATTTTGCATCTCTCCCCCAAAGCAGAAGTGCAGATGCCATTCTATTGCACTCATTGCTCCTAATTGGTTTTGTCCCACTTTCTAATGCAAAAATACTTCTAGTCATATTTTTGTTTTGATAAGTGAAGACAGCTAAGATTACAAGCCACTACCGAAAAGAGTGGAGTCTTTTTCCTGCTTTCAGAGGGCCTTTATTCACTAAAAGGAAAGTAACATTTATAGTAGAGATTTATTTTCATTTTTACAAATGTCAAATGTGTCAGCCATCAAAGGTCAAATGTGTCTAGAAGTTATCTGACATAGGTCGCTCCATGCTCATTTCCTGTTACAACAGATGCTCTCCCAGACCTAGAAAGTTGTGAACCAAGAAAACGTTCTGTGATTTCCAGATTTGCTTTTTTATGTAGGATAAAACACATTACAAATCCTCTTCAGGGAGACGGAAAATTTAGGGAGAAAGGCATGTGCAGACAGACTCCTGTATGCTACCTGTTTACAGAACAAATGGTCTCTGGGCCAGCATGAGTATATGTTGATTGCATTGCTGAAGAAGATAAATGTGCTTCTAAACAAGCCTGACTTGATTGATGCCACTGCAATTTATTTTTAATCCAGATGAAGTTTCAGCATGGTGAATCATGAGGTATTTACTGTGCCATGTGGGGGAAAAAAGCCACAGAAAAAGTGATGGACCATAAGTAGGCTATGGAAGAAGATGGGCATCTTGCATGTCTGGATTAGAGGGACTTTTGTAATGACATGGCAGCTTGCATGGTGAAGTTAAATCTGCTAGACTTTTATCTGGTTGAACGAAGGCTCCTAGCTGGACCTGCATGGGGTTCTCCCCAAATTTTTTTTTGTGGAAGTCTTTGTGGTACCTCATTCATATCATGCTGGAACTGGTTGCCTCAGTTCCACTGGCTTGGTGTTTTAGCAGCGCTCTGAAGGGCAGAGGCATCTGTAGGCTGTTTTAATGTGATAACAACTCTGTAATGTCTTGAGATATCTCTCTAATACCTGGTATCTCCATTATCTCCTTGCAAGAGTTTGCATGAAAACCCCTTGGGAACTCTGTTTGAAACTACAGTTTCAGGTTAACAATTCCTGGTAGAACATTAAGTTTTCAGATGAGGCCAAAGTAGATGGATTTTACAGGATCTAGTAGATCCAGTAAGTGCTTTTGAAATGATAGCAGACTATTATCACAGGCAGGTCTGTCAAGAAAGGTTTTGACACTGGCTGCATGAAGAGGACTTTGTCAAAGAGGTTCCACGGGTGGTTTATTGTGGGGAGTGAAGGCAATAAGGTTTGCATGAAAAACAGTCTGGGAATGAGCTCTGAGGCCTTGATGCTTAAAAAGCCCTGGGGCGATAAATTGGAATATTGAAAGACAGGAAAGGTAAACAAGCAAGCCTTGGGGTAAACAAGCAAGCCTTTTGGGATAGGCTGGGATGTTGTGGCAGGGGAGATCTGCGTGCTGAAGCAACCGAAACACCCCAATCTGGTGAACCTGCTGGAAGTGTTCAGGAGGAAGTGCAGGCTGCATCTGGTCTTCGAATACCGCGACCACACAGTTCTCCATAAGCTGGACAAGCATTCCCAGGCGGTGCTGGAACATCTAGTAAAGAGCATAATCTGGCAGACCCTCCAAGCTGTGAACTTCTGCCCTAAACACAATTGCATCCACCGAGAGGTAAAGCCACAAAACGTCTTGATAACAAAGCTCTCAGTCATCAAATTTTGTGACTTTGCATTTGCTCACAAACTGACTGGTCCAAGTGATTAGTACACAGACCATGTGGCTACCGGGTGGTACTGCTCTCTGGAGTTACCCGTGGGAGACAACCAGTATTGGCCTCCCGCGGATGTGTGGGCAATAGACTGAGTCTTCACAGAGTTGCTGTCTGGGGTCTCCCTGTGGCCTGGCAAGTCTGATGTTCACCAGCTGTACCTTATCCGGAGAACCCTGGGGGATCTTATTCTCAGGCACCAGCAAGTGTTCAGCACCAACCAGTTCTTCAGTGGGATAAGAATTCCAGACCCGCAAAGCATGGAGCCATTAGAAATGAAATTCCCTCATATTTCATACTCTGCTCTAGCTCTCATGAAGAGTTACCTTCGTATGAACCCTGCAGAGAGGCAGACCTGTGAGCAGCTGCTGCAGCACCCCTACTTTGACAACATGAGGCAAGCAGCATATCTGGGCAAAGAATATGGAAAAATGGCTCAGAAACCAGCCTGACTAGCTCAGTCAGTAGAGCATGGGACTCTTAATCCCAGGGTCGTGGGTTTGAGCCCCATGTTGGGTGCCATGTGTGGCATATCATGACACGGACTCAAGTTGATGAGGAGACTCAAATTCCACTTTATTACAACCAAGTCCTTTTTATCCCCTCGTTCGGTACTTTCCCAACCTGCACAAACATGCCAAGTTCAATCTCATTGGCCCCTGTAAAACTCTCCAGGTAAATAGTCCAATCACACTGCTGAGCACACGTTGTCCAGACAGGACAGCTTCACCCCGCCGTCTCAGACCCTCTTGCAGCCTCCACATTACCTGGCCTCCAACTGAGACTCCCATCACAACATCCTGGCCTATCCCCCCAAGGCTTGCTTGTTTACCTTTCCTGTCTTTCAACATTCCAGTTTACCGCCCCAGGGCTTGTTAAGCATCAAGGCCTCGAGCTCATTCCCAGACTGTTTTTCATGCAAATCTTATCACCTTCACTGCCCAAAGTTTATAGCCTCTATGACTCCCCTACCAGTGCTCCTTTGAAGGTGAATTTGGGATTTGGTTCTAGCTCATTTTACACTGAGCAGATCTATTTCCTTTCACCAGGCAATCATTTATTGATTTTCTTTTCTTGTTACTAATGGTGCTTGAAAATAACTAGAAGCTTGTATCTGTTGCCTTATGCCTGCGCTTGCACTGTGTCTGGTGTTGTGATATTTCTGAAAATAAGCTTTGCTGCCTCTTCATGCACCATCTGCTGGCGTTTAGAAAAGGTATTAGGTATGACTTGCCAGATAGTCAATGAGCCTCCTTACATCTGCCCACAATCCCTTTTTAAAAGCTATTGGCCTGTGCTCTTCCTGCCTCCCCAAAATAATAAGCATAAGAGGGCAGATCCTTGAGTAAGGATCCACGTTACACGGATAAGTGTATCTACATAATCTAATACAGCAATAATGTTTATGGGGTCTGAATTAACCATAGCTATTTTTAAAATATTTACTTTAAAAACTGTAGTTTCAAACAGAGTTGAGATGATTTGTGCAGGGTGCTGTGGTTTAATACCTTAGGACAGTACCATTTTAGCTTCTACATCACCATGTCTTTTTAAATTGATTTTCCTTGAGCCATTGCAGTTATGTTAATGTTACAACATCCTATTTGATTTTTTATTGTATATTCCTATCCCATGCCATCCTATTAGTATTAACAGACACCCCTGATACTTGGTGGCAAACAAAAATATCATTTGATTATTTGTGGCTTTCTCTGGGCATGCTGGGAATGCTAGATTGCACTTTTCCAGTGTGCTCATTATTTTATGATATGCTCAGCTGTCAGTCTGGATTTCTATTTCCTATGTATTTTGTAAAGCTCTAAATGTTTCTGGCAGCTTCAACCTGAATGTTTGCATTGTGCTTCAGCTAAAACAGACTTCACTTACTTTAACTTGTATATAGGCTAGCACTCTACAGCAACCTACATCAGCTAAAACAAAGTAATCATCATATTTTATTTCCACCGAAGTAAATGGCAGCACAACAAAGCTCTAATTTTCTCTGAAATCTGTTAAAAGGTTTTTCTTTTTGTTTCAGAGGACTTCTAGTCGTGTTGTAAGCCAACAAACATTACCTAAATATTTATCGATTGAATCCACTCCTGATTTTCCTCATACTCCCCTACTATCTCTTTACTCATTATAGTTCAGCTGATTGCTAGTCTCCCAGCCATGTGAATACTCACTGCTCTGCCTGGGGATGGCAACACAGCCTCTGCGGCATGACATGAACTCCTTTACCAGGCTTTAGCATTGTCCTCACTCTGAGCTGCGCTTTGTTAGCCAGTCCATTTGAAGCAAATGTCTGGGACAAAATAAAATATAAAATAGGAACAAAGAATGACAGCAATGAGGAGTTCTTTCTTTTGCCTGTCTTTGATTTCGCAAAATGTTGTTTTCATCCATGCTTGTGTGCTGCAGGAAAGAGATGGTGAGTGAAAGTTGGCTGGGTAATGGCAACAATGCGCTCGCCTTGAATTTGATAAGTTTGGTCAGAGACAACTGGTGATTTCTACCTGGAAACATTTCTGGGTGTCAGAGCTGGTTCCTCTAGGTGTCCATGGTAAAGTGAATTTGTGCTAAAGGAGCTCGCAGTCATAATCCTTGATGACTGCAGGACTGAGCACCACATCATGCTTGTTCCCTTCTCTGTGCCAAGGGTGCAGTTCCTACAGTTCTGCTGAAGTCACTAATTGCTCCAAGTAACAGTGAGTCTGTAATTTACCACTAATCACACGAGTTCTTCTGCTTCCATGTGTGTGCTCAGCCATGCTACTGTGCTTCTGAAGAGGAGTGGGCTGGCAGTCCCCTGGAGTGGGGTGTGGGGGAATGCCCCAAGGCTAGGAAGGTGCACTGCTGGTACTTGCTTACTCCTACAGCACTTCTGAAACTACAGGCACTGCTTTTGCAAGGAGTTACATCAGAGGTTTTCAAATCTGTATTTGCTGGCACTGTGATTTTCTGCTTGGGGAATGGAATCCATAACAAGTCTCATGGTATTGCCGGGGTCCCTGAAGGCAGATGCAAGTGACAAGACATCCGTCAAGTTCACTTCTGAGCATCTGTGTTACTGTGGTATGTACAGCCTCCCTGGAGAGGCTTTGGTGAAAAGGCACACTTTCTTCAACAGCAAAGAGAGCTAACAGGCAGCTTCCTTTCCCTTAAATTCTGGATATCCCATCTCTGTGCTGTGAGCTGCAGCCCACCTCCTGTGACTTTTATGAAAGTTCACTCCTGTGGACTGCAGCCAGGCTGCAACTGAAACAGCACTCGCAGTAATGAAGATAAGAAATGAGAGCAAAGAAGGAAGTAATGAATGGGAGGAAGAAGGCTACAATAAATCAACTTGTTTACAACTCCACTTTGATACGTTTTTTTACATGAGATACTCCATTAAAAGAAAAAATCTTAAGGCATTTGGATCACCTTAAAGCACTTGAAGTCAGTATGACCTTTGGCTTTTTGGCGTTTGCTATTCTTGTCTGCTGGGTGAGATGTAGAAATCCAGCTGATCTATAAGGTAAATTTTCAGTTGCCATGGCAATGCGTCTCATTCATGTTCTCAGTTTGGAAGGGATATTGTTCCATGCTGCTATCTCACGTCCAGGGCTATATTCTTTGGTGGTAGACTTTCTTTGTTTCAGTATATTAATGCTACAACTCTGTTCTTCTTTTCCCAGCTTATGGAAACATGGCTCAGCCTGGACGTTCCCCTGTAAAAATACAGTTATTTGCATTTTTTTTGTTGTAAGAACATTCCTTAAGTCTGGAGGTAAATGTTGATCCATTTTGATAGCTTGGGTGCAGCAACATCCCGATGCTGTGAGGTTTCACCATTAAGTAAAAACAAATTGAAATCACTCCACCTTTGCTTCCATGAGGTTTGAACAAACTAAAGCATATCCTGAACTAGTGAGTCTTATAAAAGAAAAGTAGTTAAAAAGTACATCCTACCTATAGTGTATATCTTACATATTAGATTTCTACAAATCTCCATGTGCTTTCGGTCAGTTCAGATTCAATCCCTAAGTACTGCAGATTCCAAATTTTGATTGATTCTTGCTTAAGGCCAGAAATTGAGTTTCTCTTGTATCTTTCACCACGTTTAGAACTTTGTTTTTCCACAAGCCACCTTCACCTTACTCCTAAGGTGAAGATTCAAGCAGGAGCAGGCATCCTGATATCTGTTGGCTTAGTGCAGTCTGCAGTAGTGGGAGCAGGCTGCATACAACTCTGGAGGGTTAGGAAAGCACATAGACATGAGTTGGCCTAGTGTGTGTTTCATCTTGGAGGTTTCACAGAACAGAGGGCTCCTATATTTGGGTAAGAAGGACCCCTTTCTGGTCATGTTCCCCATTTCAGTTGCATGTGACCTTCATTGCCTTTCTAACCTGCTTTTTTTCATTGAACTCATCTTGCTTTTCTTTCCAAGAGACTTCACACAAGGGTGCAGCACTTATGGCACTTTGCACAATGCTGCTTCTTCTTCTTGGGGTGGAAAATGGTCAGGATTGCTTCATCAAAGACAGTCTTAAGGCCTTTCTGTGTGAGGGCTGAGCACTCCAGATAACATTGTGCTCCGATCTGAAAGAGAGCAGAGAAAATGTGAGTACCCACTGCTAGGAGAGACAGTGTGAGACTGTTTCGTCATCCATTTACATTCATATGTGTCTTGCCACAAAAGGAAGCCCAGACTTTAGAAAGGGAGTCATGTAATTGCTCCATTTTGCATCTGTCTGCCTGTGGGATTAAGGAGCAAGCTCAGGTGTTCATCCTGAGGGATGAACACCAACACCAGTATCTCACCACAGGGGTTAATGTGCAGCAGGATTTCTCTGCATGATCCTCCAGAGAGAGGGAAGCTGCACCCATGTCTGAGTGCTGGACCAGGAGCTTGGCCTCCCATCTGTGCAGTTGGGGAGGGTTTCAAGGAGATGCTGGGTTGTTAGCTGAACCCCTTCATATACTTGGCTCTTCTCCTCTGACCTGTTGCTCTTGTGTCCTGCCTCCAGCAATACCAGGGAGCTGTTACCTGGGGAAGGCTTCTATCTGGTTTCTGGGAATTGTGAAGCATTGTCTTGAGATGGGAGTTTCCTGGAGTGCTGGTATGACACAAGCACAGAGAGTGGCCTGGGAAAGCAGACTCAGTTTATTCAGCAACCTTGTTCCTTATTCTGCTTATTCTGCTAATGGATGCTCTTGCTGGCCTTTGTGGGCCACAGCTTGTAAGAGCAACAGAAGCATATAAGGTGGAAAAGGCTGGAGTCTAAATGCCTGTATTTCAGGGCTTAAGAAGGGCTTTTAATCCCTCTACCTTCCCTGGGAACAGGTGTAATAGCACAGACACCTTGAGAGCTCCTTTTCTGCTGCGTGAAATGCAGTGGGTGAGAATCAAGCTGTCTGCACTTTGTAAGGGGTAAGGATAAGTTTGGCAAGAAGCGACCACAGGGAAGTGTTTGCCACACATGCATCCTGCTAGAAGCCCGAACAAGAAACGTGACTTAGGTAAAGTAGGCAGAAAAATCTGTTTTGCTGCCCCTTTGCCACTGCTGTACCTTGTTGCTTTGCTTAGAGCTCAATTGTGTATCACAACAGAACAGCAGGCTCAGGACACAACCTGTGTCTGGATCCAGCCTATTTGAACAGAGGCTTTAATCTCTGGCTGGGGCCAACCAATGTGCCCCAGAGGAGTTCACCTTTAACAAAAAACCCCCATCAAAAGCTGTGATCAATTGATAGTGTGGCAGCCCAGGAAAAGCTATTACCTCCTTTGCTAGCTTCACTCCATGCTCATAGGTGAGTGGTTTCTCCTTCATGTAAAGCAGCCGAGCCAGAGTTTTGGGATCATCCCGAAGATCAATCTAGTTAGAAAATACACAAACCTTGAGCTTAGAACTGCCTTGCTCTAATGCTTGAGACAGATACTCATAGCTTTACAAACTCAGAGTCATGTCCTTGCATAAGGGCTTCTGTCCTAGTCTCAGATGATACTTTGGAAATAAACTCACATGTTTGTGGGTTATTTTATTTATTTTACGTTATTTTATTTTATTTTATTTTATTTTATTTTATTTTATTTTATTTTATTTTATTTTATTTTTATTTTTTTTGTTTATT
>WYDI02027425.1:0-17063 GCA_009867235.2 Psittacus erithacus | reverse complement strand
AGGGTGCCCAGAGAAGCTGTGGCTGCCCCATCCCTGGCAGTGTTCAAGGCCAGATTGGACACAGGGGCTTGGAGCAACCTGCTCTGGTGGAAGGTGTCTCTGCCTGTGGCAGGGGTTGGAGCTGGATGAGCTTTGAGGGCCCTTCAACCCAAACCACTCTGAGTCTATGAAATTACAGTTTAAAGATCTCAACTTCCATGTTAAGTGGATGGTGATTTGGGGAGGCAAATGTAGAGGAGGTAGCTATGCCAAGGTGAGTTGGGCAGCCTTGGGCTGCCTTAAAGAGCCTGCTCAGGAGCAGGGCACGGAATCAGCGGTGGGAGAGGGGTAAGAGTGGATGGGATGGCAGGAATTCAACCTTGGCGTCATGTCCGAGGCACCAAGCCCTTCCCCGAGCAGCTGCATACCCCACGACTGTGGGAAGCCAAATGGTTTTTGTGTTTACATAGATATGTGGGTCTGTGTAGGGGAAAACCACTCAGCAGAGACGCTGCTATTAAAGCAGATTGTGGGAGATTAATCTGAGTTTTAGGGTCTTCCTCCTTGCTGGTATGGTGACCAAATTATTCATTCCTTCCTGTGCTAGGAGTCCTTTCATCGTTACAGGGTATGGATGAATTGTGTCCTGAAACTCTCAGCTCTTGCTTTCTCAACAGCAATTGAGCTGATGCAGCATTTTGGGACGCAGAAGTGTGTTTGTTGGGTTTGTATGTCCCGTGCTCTTTCCAGTGTTCTCTGCTGAAGCCCTTTCCCTGTGCTCCTCTGTGGTCTTGACCCATCTCAGTTTGGTGGGCAGCTGCCTCCTCCTGCAAACCCATGGAAACCCCTCTGCTGCCATTCCAGCGCTGGTTGTTATGCTACATTATTTTTTTCCCCTTTTCCATTATAGAAATTGCTCCTTCCCCCCCCATATCACTGACAGCTGCTTCCTCCTTGACACTTGTGATATTTGTGTATGTGCATAAAAACAGTAGGAAGCATTTATGTAGGTGTCACTAATTTCATTTAATCTGATAAGGATGTATGGAGAGGACTGTTGTGCACTAAAATCCTTCTCTTTATTTTACAGTCTCCATCGTCATCAAATACAACTCCTTTCATTCTCCTCTTCCATTCACCTACCCAAAGACCAAATCTGGAAATAGTAACCAAAAGAGAAGCCCACGTCGTACACAAAGCAGGGAAAAGCTGAAATAATTTAAGGGTAAGTAATCTTTTTTACCCTTCTTCTAACTTGAAGCTTTGTGTGTAAAGCTACAATAGTAAGGGCAAGGCTGGATGAAGAAGCTCTTAGGCGAATACCCAGCTGCTTTATGTGTAAAAATGACTGAAATGCTGATTTGGTGGTGAAAGCAAGGTATAGCAACACCTTTGGCAGGTGAGAAAGAGCCCAGAAGGGCAGCGTGCTGGCATCTTGGAGTGTTGGCACTGTTTGTTCTCACCCTGGTTTGATCTGTGCTTCTGCCTGGGTAAAGGTGATGGCTCTGCACAGGTCATGGGCTTTGTATGGATTTGGCTGGTTGGAGATAGCTTTCCAGCGGAGAAGGAGTTGGGAGTTCAGCATCTCCAGCTACAGAAGAGCTCGTTTGTCATCTCCTCCTCTCTTTTCCACTTTAAACATTACTCAGCTGTGGTAGAGAGCTACGGTTGATCCGTTTGCGTGGGGCAGGATGTTTTGGCTTGCTGTTGCTTTCTGCAGTCCCCTGGATGTTGTGGGCTCCGTGAGCTGTTCCTGGAGAGCAACCTGGTGGCGCCTGTGCCAGGATATTCCAAAAGGAAGCGCTGATGGGGACTGGAGGAGGGACAAACCTGAACGGCAAAGCGAGGAGGGCCTCTCGCTGGAAATGCTTGCCTTAAGGCTTTTCTTTTGCTGTGAGGGTGGTGAATAAGATAGGAGGAGATAGAAAATCAGCTTTTGTGAAATTCAGAACCCTGGGTGAAGCATTAGTAATCTCCAAATGGTAGGGAATGCATTTTCCCACTCTAGTCCCAGATCTGTGCCTGCGTATATTGCATTTCCACACATGTTCTTTCGTAGATGGACAGGATATGTGTTCGCTTACATTAGAGAACTTAGCTTTAAACATCTGGGTTTTCTGGTTTACTGCTGCCTTTTTTATTTCTTTTTTTTTTCATTCTTACCCCTGCAATGTTTGTTCATGCAAAATTCATATCTGGGAAGGGCATCTTAAATCCCTGCTTCTGAGTCAATAAGGGAAAGTATGGAAGTGAAAAGAGAGATTGTATCATTTAAGAAATATGATTCATGAATTAATCCTCGTCTGCTACACCATCTGTGGCATGTGTTTCGATACAAAAATCCTGGTTTTATATCTCTTTAAAAAGCTTTCTTCTTGCTGGCTGCCTGAGTTTTCTGCAACGCTAATGGGGCATTAGCTTCTTTCTGGGGAGAGACTGGTGATTTTTAGTCACAGCCTGGGCAGGGGACCCCAACTTATGTCCAAGCTGTAGGTCACTGGAGGGGACACAGGTTTTTGGGGGTGACAGCTCTCTGTGTAATGCCATGAGTCTGACTTGACTGCAAAGCCTGTATACGACTGCTTTTTGCATTGGAAATGTAGCTGGGTCTCCCACCGCTGTGGTGGGGATAGTGCAGGAGATGGGCAGGAGTTGCAGGCAGCTGGCTAGATCATTCTGCACAGGAGTGACGAATCAGTGATGGGTTCTAGAAGTGGACTGACAGGGTATTTTGTACCTGGTGCTCTGGAAAATATGGTATCGAGGTAGTCCCCATCCTCTGTTTCCTAGTAATGATGTTGTAATCCTCTGTAGATATAGAGAAAGGGTTGCCCATCATTACCCCAAAGAGGAGCACTACACTTTGCACCTTCATGAAAAATAGGGAATGAAGGGGCACTGGTGGGTTTTGGGGGTGACTGGAAAAGGGTCTTCTCTTTTAATTTGATTCCTGGAATTGTTCTCCAGCTTTTTACGGGGAACAACATTCCTTTTATTCCTTAAGCTGTACACCTGATTTGCTGCTGGAGTCACACCTGAGGGGTGTGAGCTTTTTTTCTCCTTTGCAGTGAGGGTCCATAAGCGTTTCAGCATGTGTATCCATCACTGGTTGCTTTCCTGGATCAATCCCTTTCCTGGACCAGGGCATCTTGCTGCCAGGGGTTGCCCCATCAATTTCTCCTCTGCTCCACCTGGGACACAGGTAAAAGCTTGAGTGCTTTTTCCTTTGTTCTGGAGGAGCATTCCAAGATGCTGGAGATGGTGACAGCTGTTACCCTTGCCACATCTCATGGTGGCCTTAGCCCATGGCACGGCCATGCACCTGCGTGGCTACAGCCTCTTCTCTGTCGGTGTCACTAATGTACTGTAAGTACAGCTCTGGTGAGCTCCCAGGCGCTGATAATGCTGATAGATGGAGGTTATCCCGGAACTCCTTACCAGTGGTGAAATATTGCAGGTTTATTGCCTTTCCATTCATTTTGGTTTCACGCCTTTCTGCCTTCCTGACTCATTGCTGCTCGGCCTCTGCTTGCAATTTCTATTTGCTGCGGGAACACCCACTGGACAAGGCGGGAGCGTTGCAAGCGCTGATGCAACAGCTTTTGGAGCTTTCCTGCTTTTTAATTGAGCAGCTAAAGGCGGGACGGGTGGCAGAAAGGAAAACGTTAGTGATGCCTTTTGTCACAAGCATGAATAAAGTATTCAAATGAAGGAGCAGCAGAAGAAATGCCTCTTGGGTTGTGTGTGGCTGGCTGGTGTCAGGAGCTTGGCTGAAGTGGCCATCCCTGTGTTTAGCATAGGCTTTGTCTCTAAAGGCCTCCTGGCTGAAACTGGCTACCAAGACAGTATCAACAGTGGGAGATGCTCTGCCACATACCCAGGGCTGCACCCATTTAGGCTTTTGCATGATCCCTAAAAAATGTTTTCCCTTTCCTCTCCATTATTACAAATCCCTTTCTGCCTGCTCATTGGGGAATGTGTAAGTGCACACAATTCCACAAGCACCAAGTACCCCAATGCTACTGTAAATAAGGAAATAATGTCAGCAGTGGGTCAGCAGATGTTTAACCCAAAGTGGAATTAGACTGAATTACAGACTTCTGCATGGAAAATACTTGTGGAAATGCAAACCAGAACAGCGCCCAGCTCTGTGTCCATCTCACACATGCAGACACACCTTGTCTTTCATGGCTTTTGTTTTACTTGAGCTAGTTCTTGTGTGCCTTTACAGCAGTTTGCAGTTTTGCATATTCCTTAATTGCTTCAATCATTTTGGTTATCTGGGTTTCTAAGTTGGCCATTCTTTTTATCTGCTGCATGCTGTAGTGTGGGATCTGTTCTGTGAACCTCCACCTCTGTTGGGTGTTCACTGCTCCTTCCTGTGCCAGCTGCTGCACAGTCCCATCACCACCATCTCCATAAAATGAGGGTTATGGACCTTGAGAAGGTTCTGCTTACTTTTGCAGCCAGCAATAGCGTTTTGCAAGCATCTTTCAGACCCTACAGAAGCTCTGCTAGTAAAAGAAACCCAACAAAACCAAGTGCTAAAGAAATTCGACCACAAATGGGAAAAGAGAAGCAGTCCAAGCATTTTCATAAGCATATTCCATTAGCCATGGGGTTTTACTTTTTATTTCAAGCCCTGATTAAAATTCAGCAGCTTTTATTTAATGAAAAAAAAGGGAAATGTTTATGCTCAGCATAGGCTCTTATTTCCATCACAGTGTGAGTGTGTGAATGTGGGGTCCAGTGGATCATCCCTGGTTTCTCTTCCCTCCTTCCAAGGTTCCCCCCATCAATGAGGGTCCCTGCCTGCGGCTGGGAGGGTGATGATGCTCAGTGGCAGAGCACACATGACAGCAGCCAGTTTCTTGTGGGAAGCTAATGAAGAGATGAGAAGCATCAATTCCCCATCTATTTGTTAGGACCCCAGTGAAACAGCTGTTTGTTTCTCATAAACAATTATGCCAAGACGGAAATTGGCTTGTGTCTGTACGTACTTTTTGGATGGGGGAAATTAAGCAGTAATAGCTGGAAAAATAATATGGGCTATGAGATAATAGATGCCTAAGGGATAAAATTAAACAGTATTTTACAACGAAGGAAGAGGTTTTGGCAATAAATAGTTTGGGTTTGACTTCTTTTTGCTTGCCAGAGGACTGATGCTGTTTGGGAGAGGTTGTCCTGGGTTGTGTTTTCCAAACAGACATAGGAAAATAGTGAAGGTCTTTTTGTTGTTTTCATTCCTCCCAAGAAGGATGGAGCCATGGCAGGGGTGCAGCTCACACTGTCTGTACCACCGCCGTGTTGGCTGTAATGGGGATGTGGACACTAGGGCTTGCTTTCAGAAATGGTGCCAGTGCAGAAGGATGCTTAAAAGAAAACAGCAAGGTTTAACAGAGTGGGCACAGGAGTTGTTTTAAATGCCATAGGGAGGCCTAAAAGCACAGGAAAGGGAAGTGGCATGTTTGGCCCCATGACAGGGTCTGAACAGTTTATTCAGGATGCATGTATGCTGGTGTGGTGCTTGGCTGGCTTCAGGCTGCTGCAGAAGCCCCTTTCCAGTAATGCGATGACAGTGGGATTTGGTTTGGCTCTGCCATCCCTGCACTATGTGCTTTTCCATACCTGCTCCGTAAGCGCCTTGCTAAGCGGGTAGTTTGGAAATGCTGTTTTCACTGTTTCAGGTGGCTGGTGCTGCCATCTCCTCCAACTTCTGCATAGGGGATGTGCAAAGTCCGGCCAGGCAGGTGCCTGGGCACCACTGCGGGCTGTACTTGGTTCCTCTTCACTTTGTGGGAAATAAAGCACAGTTCAGAGCTGTAACCCCTAATCTCACCCTCCTGAGGACAGATCCGAGTGCAGCAGGTTGAGATCTGAGGTCTTGGGCTCATGCTCATCCCTGCTCTCAGCTTTCAATCTCTCAAACCTTAGGGAAAGCCTCCCTGCCTGGTGGGAGAACTTCCTAGATGCATCCAGGGCTAGAGGGAGAGTCCCAAGGTGCATAGTGCCTGTGGTCCCCATTAACTGAAGTGGGACTTGGGATTGCTCAGCACCTCTGCAAATGAGGCCAAACTGTCTAGTGCATGGAAAATGAAATCATTAAGTCACTGTTGCATTAAGACACTGTTTTTTATTCATGGAGTGTAATGTGATTCATTTGCCCTTTTGCTCTCCTGTTGAGGAGGCAGTCATCTCGTATGCATCGCTGGCTGCAGGGAGAGGGAATTATTTATTTATTTCTAATTTCGTGTGTGTGTGTATGAGAGAGGGAGCAGACATTTTCATCAAGTGCAGAGCAGCCACGGAGCTGAGATCCTCTGTTTTATCAGTGGTCTCTGCGGCCGCTGCCTGCTGTCGTTCGGCTCAGCTCATCTCTCCTTCTTTAAGATCCTTGTTCCTGCTCCAGCTTCCCTGTGCTCAGGCAGCACTGGAGCATCCCAGATGTGCTACAAGAGCCCCTGCACTCGCCCTGAGCCTGAGATGAAAACATGAGGGACACACCAACCTCTGGAGGCAGAGCATCCTTTGATGCCCCTGTGACACCGAGTCCCTGGCAGCCCTTTGCACAGGTGTGGGCTAAGCTATTTACCACACAACTATAGGTACCTTAGCACCCACAACCACTTACAGACATGGCATGGGATCTTGCTGCTATGTGGTAGAACATCGGATGAGACTTAATGAACTGATTAAAAAGAGGTGACAAAGATAGTGGGTTGTCACTGCTATGAGTTGCCCTTTGCTGTTAACTGCAGCCCAGGGAGATCGTCCCTTCCTGGAGTTAAGAAATGCACCAAGAGAGGGGAGAATATAGAAATGAACAGAAAAAATGCCATCTTAGTAAATGTTAGCATGGGGAGCATTAACTAAGTCACTCATTCCAAATGAATGGTAATGAGTAAGCCACTTTGACTCACTGCTTGTTGTGGGACAGGATGGGAGCAGTTCAGCTCCCTGTGCTGGATCTCCACCTGCAAAACAAGAAGTAAGAAATTCCTTTTCAGCCCCGACAGTCCCAACCAGCCCTTTTCAAGCACAGAGCTCTGAACTCTGTCTTGCTGTCACGTTGCAAGCAGTCGCAACACACAGCACAGTGGCCATCTCAAAGTCCTCAGGTGACCCTGGATTTCTAACCCTAGAGGGTCATAATAGGTGTAAAAATCAATCAGGTACATTGTAGAAGCAAGAGGCAGCAGGAGGAGAGTTAATTCAATGCGGTTTCTTTTTTGCCTTGCCCTTTTATTCCTTTTTTTCACCTCTGTAGACCAAACCCATGCTAGGAAGGACCAGCTAACCAGAGCACAGCTTGGAAGCAGGAAACAAGGCCTGAGGTGCAGGAAGGGAGGTGGCTGTTCTACAGGACACGACCTGGGCGCTTAATGTGGTGATTTTCCTACAATTTGTCAATGGCGATGTATAAGAAGAATGGGTCAGGTGTGGGTAAAGATAAGGAGAAAGGGTTTTCAGAAGAGCTTGGCGCTGGGAGCCATTTGGGAAGGGGAGGTTTTTTGCCTCCCAACGATTTGGGTAGGCAAAAGAAGGGCGGTGATTTGGAGCGGGGAAGGCAGTAATGCCGACCTTCTCCGCTCTTTGTTTTCAACCAAGAAATGCACAAATTGCTGCTGATATTGCTGAGTGGTTTCCTGCTGCTTTGTGGCTTGATGTGGAGCTGCAGCCATTCCTAGCCCGGTTCCTGACTTTGCCGTGCAGTAGCACAGAAAGAAAGCAGAGCAAATCCTTGCTGGCAAAGCTGTAATTGTTCCCTACGTGGTGCCTGCTGGGAGAGCCGCGTCGCCAGCACCTTCACCTTGCTTCGCGCTTTAGATCCTGGATGGGTTTTGAACAGATTAATGCCTTTTGGAGGGTTCTAGGAAGGTCAGAAACAGAAAAGAGGCTCTAATAGCAGTATAGCAACCAGCTGGTTGCATTGGGTTTCATTTTACTGCCATAGTAACACCATGAGCCACAGTGTTAATACCGTGCCCACTGAATGCCATTTCCTCCCCTCTTTTTGTCAAGACACAAGCCCATAAGAAGATATTTTCTTCCCAAAGAATTTCCATGAGGCAGTGATAGGCTTTTTGGAGGGGACGATCCCCGTACCCAGAGATGTAAGGTGGGTAATTTACAAGGCAGTGTGCAAATGCCAAATTGTTAGGCAGAACTGCTGCTGATTTAGAAGGCAGCTAATGCTATAAATGTGCCAAGTGCCAGTAGAGTGTTTCTACAGATGGAATAACTGGAAATATTGGAGAGATTCCAAAGGTTTAATCAAATTCAACCAGGTTTTTTTTTCTTTTTCTTTTCCTTTTTTTTTTTTAAGCTGCAGAATTCTCTGAGGGATGTGAGTTGAAATAGTAGATTATTCCATTGCTTTTAGTACCATGGGGGAGATTTTTGTAGATGAACATAAAGAACATACTTTCAAGCAGACACGTAAGTGGGTGTACAGATGAGAGCCAGAGCAGCAATGCTGGGAAAGCTGTGCTGGTTGAGTTTAGAGGGAACATCATCTTTAGATACCCTGGCAAGAGGGTCCTTGGAGGTGGACTGCTGGGTTTTCAGTTGTGCAGCACAAAGGAAGCAAGGGGAAGGGTTTGTGGGCATGGCAGCAGCAGGGGCACTGATCCTGCAGTGATGTTCTGCTGGACCCAGGCAGATTTTGGTGGGATTCGGGTCATGAGCATCCTCTCCGTGGCTCACTGTGCAGCGCTGGGGCATGCATATGTTTCTGCTCAGATGCACACCTTTCTCTAGTCTTGTTGACAGCCTTTCCAAGGCTTCTTAGTTAGCCAGACCATATGTGCTTGGGCATGGAGAGTGTGATCTGGAAAGAGCATCACATTATCCTTGGGCTGCAAACAGGAGCAGTTCAGAGCAAATTTTGTCTGCAAGGAGTTGCGCAGCTCTTGAGCTTGATTGCAGGACACGCATAATGATTGAACATGATTTCTTTGCTCATCTGTCAAAAGCACAAAGCCATTTGCCTTTGTTCTGTCCCCAAATCAGCTCTCCCTGTCCATTCCTTAAATATTCACCCAAAGCATGGATGAAGACCACCTGGGAGAGGAGACATTGTGGCATGTCTCCAGGTAAACCTGAAGAAGTGATGTGGGACCAAGCTGGGGAAGGGGTTGGAAATTGTTCCATGGAGTTTCCCTTGTCATTGGTACAGAAAATGAGGAGCCTGTCCCCATTGCTGGCAGGATGTTGTATCGGGGTGCTGTGGTAGGGCTGTGAATCTCTGAGGATGTAGGCTGCAAGGAAGGACTGTACCAGAGCGATGCTGTAACAGGCGATGAAGCTTTCATCTTGCTGGGGTTTTTTTGTGTGTAATTTTTTCCATGATATTTCTTTTGCAGATGGCTGGATTGGCTCCATTAATTGTCATTTATTCATTTTCTGTATGGGAAGAAGAGTTCCCTGCTTTTCCTGGAGTGTTTGCTATTGATCCTCTCTGCTCTTTGCTGCTCTGGAGTCAGGGACCGTCTCCCTCCCAGGCATTGCTGTACTCTCTGCCTACTTTCTGTGCAGACCCCCATGCCTCTATGCAGCATTTCTTACTGAATAAATTGCTACAACGCTATTAGCCTCAATGCCACAGTCTGCTGCTCCTGCCTTCCTGCACCCACCTCCACCCCGCAATTGATCCAGCCTGCTGTCTGCTCGCTGCAGTCCACGCTGCCTGCTGCCGCTGCACACAATGGCTTTCAAATGGAATTGTTTCAAAACGGGTTAGAAACATTCACTCTCTTCATGAGACTGTCCATTGTGTCAGGCAGAGCTGGGAGCTTTGATGTGATTCGACTTTGCTAAAGGATGCAGGAAGATTCTTAATTTTTTGTGGATTTTTTCAATTAAAGTCAATGCGGAAATTAAAAACTCTGTGATGGTGGGAATCCAGTCCCTGAAGATGCTGTTGTCTGTGGATCTGTGTCCTAGATTGTGTGTCCTGCTCAAGTGATGCTCTGGGGTGCCTCAGCTCCTGGCTGGCTCTCGGTGTTGCAGGGATTGGGGATCGCAGATGGGAGCCTCCAGTGCCCGCGGTGCTGCGCTGTGCAGTGCTCGCTGGCAGCTGTGTCTCAGGAGGCATCGGGATGATTGTTGTTCTGCTGATGTGGTTGTGATCTAACTAGAGACATTTTGGAGGTGTAGCCCATTGCGGTCTTCCCTGGAGGTGTTTAACTGTTGTAATGTAATAGAACCGTGGAGTGGTTTGGGTTGAAAAGGACCTTAAGATCATCCAGTTCCAGCCCCCTGCCATGGGCAGGGACTCCTTCCACTAGAGCAGGTTGCTCCAAACCCCATCCAGCCTGGCCTTGAACACTGCCATGAATGAGGCAGCCGCAGCTTCAACATAGAAACTTTCTTTGTATCGTACACACCTATAGCTGTTTTCTGTGTGGATGCAAAAAAGCTTCTGCAAGTGCTACAGGAAGAAGGTTTGGAAATAGGGAGTAATGGCACAGGTAGTTTTAAGGATCGCCCCGAGAAAGCTGTGTTTATACAAAAGGTGGTACAGTGCTTCCAACAGCTGGTGATGTTCCTTTGTTTCTCATTCGTCATCCATCCCTCCCAAACTCCTCTTCACTCCAAATACTCGCACAAGAGCCCTTCTGAAGCAACATTTATCTCAAGTGCTGCTATATCAGGATTCATCGATCTTGTCATAAGATCATCCACACCAAATTACAGCTCTCAGGATGGAAGAGTGACACATTCACTCGGTTCCCCTAGGCCTGTACTTTGGTGTTGCCAAGAGACTGACTCTGGGGTAGGACTTGGTTGGATCTTACTTTGCAACATGACCCACCTCAGAATCTCATAGAGCAGCCCAGTTCAACATGATGATCTGGCTCCAGAAGGTGCCAAGGACCCACCTGAGAAGCTAGAGTGGATTTGTCCTCAGTCCCCTGACACCCTCTTAGCCAGTTTGCAAACCCTCATGGAAATCTACCTCAATTCAATCATCTTCTGGGGTTCCTGCTTCCTGCCCTTGCCCAATAGCCCTTGGTCTGGCAGTTGCTGCCTCTACCACCCATTGCACTTCCTGTGGAATATCCTGGCTGTGTCTCTCCAATACTTGCAAGCCTATCCTTGCTGAAAGTGGTCTGAACAAGCTCCTGAATAAATGTCTTCTGTGCCTACAGATCCTCCTCAACTCTAACATCTTGTCTTCAAGAAGTGGTGGAATAAAAGTACCACCACAGTAAAAGTTACCCTTGTAACCTTCCTGCCCACTCTGGGCTCCTCCCTGTCTGCGGATGGCAAGTGCAAGGGTACTGCATCAAACTGAGTTTAGGATTCTGTCACAGAATCAACAAGGTTGGAAAAGACCTTTAAGATCATTAAGCCCAATTGTTACTCCAGGACTGCCAAGTCCACAAAACGTATTTCTTCCTCAGGAGTACCTTTGGGCATTTGAGATATAATAATGATGCTATAAATTTGGTGCGGTTGATGAGATTTTTGTTCAGACAGGACCACCTATAATTGCAGACAGCAATTTCAGTGTTTGCATAGGTGTTGTCATTTCTGTTGAACTGTCAAGCAGGAGGTTATCACGCTGTTGATGTCTATGGCAGGCTCAAAAAGAGGTTCAGCAATAAACCATCTATTAGGAAATGCGTGGTTCACTACTGATCTAGGTCCAGATCTGAGCTAGAGGTGAGGTGCTCCTGTCATCATGTTGTGGTCCCAGTCCTACTTCTCATCAAACTCTTTCTTTGCATCTGTTATTAAAAGCTATTACCCTGGGAGTTTTATTTCCTCTCTTCTCCAAAGAACAGAAGTACATATGCACAGATAATATTGTGTACCTGTATTTTAGTGCTGACCTTGTGTGCCACAGCTAGATGCCATCCCAAATCTACTTAAGTTTACATGGTTGTGTCATCCTCCCTTTGTTGGAGAGGACATGACAAGAAATGATACAAGGTACAAGCTGAACCCACCATCACCCAAAATAAGATTATAAACCAGAATCTTCTCTTTTGGGGGAAGTGCCCCAAAGAACAAGGTTTTGAGGCTCTCCATCAAGTTTTTCTGTCAGAAGTTACTCATTTTTCTCTGAATGCTGAAATGATCTTGCTCCGGAGGGAAAAGATGAGGTTGCAGCCCATGTTTGCCTTTGTCAAGTGTAACATCTTCAGAACTCCCTGTTCTTTGGTTGCTCCTGGCCCTCTTCTGAAGGAGAGAGAGGGAAGTCTGGGTCCCTTGGTTCACATAAAGGAGTCCCTGACCATTGTTCTTACTCCCCCATGAATGGCACTGCAGGTCTGATCGTTCACATATCTGATGAGGATCTGTCAATGATGTGTTTTCTTCAGATGGAACAGAACTTTTCTTTCCAAGAAAATATAGACAATATGTAGGAAAATAACTGTCTCTTCCAGGCTGTACTGATTTTCTTGGGCAGTGGGATGCTCACCAGGGATCTGCTTCTGCTCTTCACTCCTCTCCATCCCCACTGCACACTGTGTGGTCCTTGTCCTGCAGCTCTTAGCCAGGCAAAGGTTTTGTATTCACGAAGTTTGGCTGTCTTTGGTCTAATTAGTTCATTAAGCACAAGGGAGCTCAGATCACAGTTCAAATGGCTGTAATTTGAGTGAGCTTGAGACAATGTGAGAGGATTAAATAGTGAAATTATGTCTCTTTGTCCAAAAAATAGCTATTCAATTTGAGTTGAATATTTAATTTTCCGAATATAAGGGTTAGATATTGATATGGTTTAGCAGAGAGTTCATCACTTGTAAGACTGCCCTGAGAGTTCCTCACATGCTGAGACCAGTGCTTGAAATCAAGCACATCTTCCTGGTGATATACTCTGAACAAATAATTGGCCCCAACCAAGAGGTGACTGGGTAAGATTTAATTGCTTATTATTGTAGGAGGTCCTCTGAAATGGTTTTCTGGTCTTAAATCCTGGGGACATCCATACAGTTTTGGAGGTGGCTTTTCTCAGAGAGGGGAACTGCAAGTGTCTGTCTCCTTTGCACGGGCTGAAGGAGAACCATCTTCATGGGTGGCTTCTGCTGGGGAGGCAGCCATGGGAAGCCCTCCCATAATGAACATGGTAGAAATACAAAGACCTGAGCAGCCAGGGGATTCAAACTGCTGCATGGAATACAGCACGGAGCAGGATGAAATGGCTGCAGCCCGGCGCATGTGCTGTACCCCTGCCAGCCCTAAGTGATGTTTTCATGCTTTTAGTGGTATTGTGCAAGGCATGGCTGAGGGAGAAAAAACTCTTTGCGTGCCCACGATGGGTTAATGGAGTATTCTATCTTCCTTTATTTTTTTTCCTTTTTAATATTGTGTGCCTGCATCTGTTCCAGCAGGGGAAAACAATGCTCATTGAAACCTTTTAAGGGGTTTGTTGTAAATGAGAACAAACATTAGCAGGCTGAGGAATTTAAAGGGAATATGGTCAAAATACTAGTGACAGTTTTAGTCAAAATATCTGAGTTTGGGGACTTCCAGGAGTGGTTTTAGTTAGTTTAAACTTGTTGAGCACAGCAAGGATAAAAGGCTGTTGGTGGCTGGTTTCTGCATCAGCAACATGAGGGCTGTCCTAGTGCCTTTTGTTTTTCCTGTGAAAGAAGTCAGGCTGGAGCATTGCATGGTAATGGGTCAAAAATACATGGTTTTGACCTTTCCCACTCACTGATGCATCTATCTTCAACCTGCATAGGCGTGATGAGGTGTACTAGCAGATCTTCACTGGAACTGGGTCCATCCCATGCAAACCAGTTGAATGCTTTCAGGGAGCACCAAATTGAGCCCTTTCTGCTGCAAGTAGTCGTGTTGCACTGGGGGATGTGCTGAGGTGGCTGCATTTTCTGCATGGATATAGTGGTTCCTGTACAAGCATATTTATGGTTTATAAAGCTTTCGGCTGAGAACGCACTGTACAGAGCAAAGGGACACAGAAGCATCATAATGCTGAGTCCAAACTCCTTTGAAGTCTGGGTCACTTTACTGGTGGGTTTTTTCATTCTGGCCTATTTTGTCAAGCGTGCCCCTTCTCTTTAGCCTGAAGGCTTGTGCTTGCTTGGTTTCTGTACTGGACACCTTTAAGTCAACCAGAGGACGATGGCATTGACTTCACTGACATTTCATTTATTCTATCTGTGCTAGCTTCTTTGCCTGAAGACTCTCAGTAGGCGAGGGGTTAACAGCATGCTCATGCTTCTTCCAGTTACCCCATCAGGACTGTTTAAAAATTAGCTTCTCCCCACTTACAGCACTATAATTAGGATACAGGAGTTGTGGGGAATGATTTCACAAAGTGACTTGGTGTACTCGCCCATGCACCCCAGGGAGCCAGGCAGTTATGCATACATAATTCTACTCTTTGAATATTTTCTCTTTCTCTGCATAATTTCTCTCTATTCATCTTTCCAGTGTCCTTCTGAGATAAACTTAGAAGTCTCAGCTTTCAGCATTTAAAAAAAGATCCTGTGCCTGCATGTGCACTATTTGCATTTAAACCAGCAGCCGTTCTCCGGGATGGAGCGGAAGGGTGAGGCCAGGGAAGAGGGCAAAGGAGCCTACAGAAGGAAGCAGAAGCCCTTTAGTACAACATCACAACCCTCCTGGCTGGGGGGTGATTGGAAAGAGGTGGTGAGGAGTGTTCCATTCCTGAGCTTCAAACTCATTCATCATTTAGGCTTTGCTAGGGCAAAGCTGCTGTTTAGCTGGGGCAGGTGCTTTGTGAAGGTTACTCTGGTCGCCACAGGCACAGTCTGATACCCTGTGCTTTCAGTTCCCACACAGGGCAGTGAAAGATCCCTTTGGCTGTAGGCAGGTCTTGGTTTCCTGCCACCATCCTTGAGCCAAAACCTGTGACACAGTGCTCAGTCACCCATGCACAGTCAATATTTTAGCCGCGAGCTAATAGTGTTATTGCATTTTCCATTAGGAGTCTTCAGTCTTTGCTGCATAGAATGATGCCTTCGTGTCTTGTAATAGCTGGTGTAAGAAGCTGCTCTGGTTTAATTAAACAAGAGCCTGAATTTGAGTCCCCTTAGCTGTGTTCATCAGGAATTGGGGTCTGGGAGCCGGGATCTGGGGTGACTGGAGTCATGCACATGGATCCTCAGCAGCAGGGGCTGGTTTGGACCTTTTCACCTAGGGGCCATTGATTCACCCAGGGCTGCACCCCAGTGTGTTGCAGAGCTGACCCTTTGAGGTGCAAGCATGGTTTTGTTTCTAGTACCCCGCTGATGCTGTTCTTAGTGAATTTATTGCAGCATGATAAGCGAAACACAAAGTAACTGCCAGCATATTTCCACTGTCTTCAGAGTCAGTTTATCTTTATAAACTTGCTGTTGACGTGATGCAATTTCTCCTTGTTGCAGTGTAGCTGTAGAGCAGCAAAGTTGTGATAAAAGACAACCTGTTGAAGGGATTCTTTGTCATACTCCTGAATCATCTACCATTCCTTTTTTCTCCCCCAGTGCAAGAAGTGTGCTGGTGCTTTGCAATTATACCTACACTCAATGCCTTTCCCCCCACCTCCTTCCTCTCAGTGATTCAAGTTCCCTACTGTACCCTTATTCATTCTCTCTCTTTTGGTTCCTTCTTCTCCTTCTTTTTTGTATTTTATCCACCACCTTCTCAAGGCACGGAAGCTGTAGCTGCCTTACTGTGGGCTAAGGAAAAGCCTCTGTTGTACTTCCCGAAGAAAGCTCATTGTGTGGTGCCATGAAAAAAGGTTTAAACAACACAAGGGAATAAAGGCACCACGTTCTCTAAAAGTTTTTCTTTCTTTTCCTTTATTTTTTGTATTTTTTTAAGGAATAATATATAAGCTGCTAGGAAAGGGCAGAAATGTCTCCGGCTTCTCTCTAGTCATGCCTGTCAGGCTGTGAAATTCTAAGGAAGCCTGTTTTTTACATGGGAGCTTGAAAGCTAGACTACCCCACCTCCAAAGCTTTGCTGTTCTCTGCATTACCCTCATAAGCCTAACAAAAAAATCCTAAGATTGTTCCCAAACAGCACAGAATCAAAGCTTACAAGGCACTAGTGTAATTACTTGCTGTCTTTTTTGGTATCGGTTTATAGCAATCTTATGTAAGATGCTCAGATACTTTCAAAGAAGCCTTTTGAGCAGTGAGAGCTCTGTTATTCTGCTATGAGCAGAGTTGCTGGAGGCTGGCATCAGTACAAATGAGTGATGGGTTCGGATCCTGGCTGCAGTTCTGTGGTGGGGATAGGCCCTGGATTTGCTGGATCCATCACTGCTGGACCCATCACTGCTGGACCCATCACTGCTGGACTGCTGCAGCCACCAAGCCCTGGTACGCACTGCAGCCATCCACACCACATCCCTCCTGTGTGCGTCCATCCCTTCCTGATCAAAAAGGCTTTGGGATTTTCATTTATTTATATGTAATAATGATGATTATTCATATTCTTCTCCTTGTTGGCAGAATCTCACCCAGCTGCGATGGTGCTACCTGGGGTGATAAGCAGCAACCCGCAGGGTCAGTGAGTGAAGGGCAGCACTGCCACCTGGTTTGGGAAGTGACAGTTGTTTGGCACCTGCGTCAGGCATCTTGATCCATGGCAGTTCCCTCCGGTGGGACTGTGTGGAACAAGCGAGCCTTGTCCTCTGCTGAACACCTGGTGCTGGGAGGGAGAAAAGGGGAAAGAGGGAATTTTGTCAGCTTCTCCCATCAGTGCTCAGCATAGCCGTAATGGCATCATGCTGTTTAAGTAAAAGGAACATTAAAATGCAAGTCTCTTTTTTCACTACTGATGACGGCTGATTACTGCTGGTACGTGGCTGGATGTGGACAATGAATATCCACCAGTTCTGAGTTTTGTTACTTTTCCAGTTATGTCTTTCCCACTCTTACAGCTTCATACAATGCTGTGGATTTGGTGAGACTTAAATGCAGGGAAGGGAGGTTTTCACAGAATCATAGAATGGTTTGGGTTGGAAGAGGCCTCAAAGCTCATCCAGTTACAACCCCCTGCCACAGGCAGGGACACCTTCCACTAGAGCACCTTGCTCCAAGCCCCTGTGTCCAACCTGGCCTTGAACACTGCCAGGGATGGGGCAGCCACAGCTT